>VWZW01006867.1:1249944-1326881 GCA_013397115.1 Edolisoma coerulescens
GCCGCTGCGGCGCCCCCCCTCCTCCTCCTCCTCTCCCACCCCGGGCAGGCCCCGCTGGCGCAGCGGGGCTGGGGCCGGCCCTGGCCCTGCCCGCGGGAGCGCAGGGACTCTATTCCCGGCGCTGGCGTTGGAGGAGTCGCTGAGCGGAGCGGAGCGGAGCCGGCGCCGCCGGAGCCGGAGCCGGACCGTGCGGCGGCAGCAGCCCCGCGGGAGGCGGGCAGGCGGGTCGCCATGGCGACCGGCGGGCGGGGGGCGCCGGCAGCCCCGGCCTGCCCTCCCCGGGCAGCAGGAGGCGGGCGCTGGGTGTCCGCTCGGGCCCCGCGGCTCCGGCCGGGGCTGCTGCTGCTGCTGCTGAACGCAGCCCGGGCCTGCGGGGCAGGTTCCCGCTCCCGGCGGCGCTGCCACAGCGCAGCCCCGGTGTCCCGCAGCGCCCTGCGGAGCCGCGGGCGCTCCCGCAGCGGGCCGGACGCAGGGAGCCAGGCCAGCACACCGGTGTGTGTGTGCCGGCTGTGGGTATACCCTGAAACGAGTGGGGTCAAGTAAGTGGCTATGAGATCTACGCCTTTCTCCTTAGCTGGCAAGTGCAGAAGATCACGACTTAAGCTACTTGTCTGTGCCTTCACAGGAACGCAAGACCTTAATATCCCCAAAAAGCCAGCCTCCGGTAGAAAGAACAGCCACTCCACTAGCTCCATTCCTCCTCACACCCGGAATGCTTCCTACCCACCAAACCTCCTACCTTCTTCAGTTTGCTGTTCCCCTGCCTTAGCTCTCGTTTATATGCTACTTGCCCTTTTTGCGACTGCATCGGTTAGTTGAGTGTTACAACGTCGTCGTCTTGTTGCAAAATCTCTCTTAAAGGAGACAAGAAGACAAGCAGACAATGAAAAGAAAAAGACAGCAGATAAGAAAGGCATTCCAGGTAGCAGCTGGCAGTATTAGCGGTTATGTCTCCTACTGCTAATTGGAAGAGTACCAATAGTGAATTACCAGGCAGGATATTGGCACCTGGTGAATCAGCCATAGCATTTCCCATAGGATACTGGGCTTTCAAAGGCTGTCCCTTGTCCAAATACTTACAAGGGCTCATCCTGTGTTCAGACGTATAATGAATGCAAAATCCATAGTTGCCTTTTAAGGCCAGAATGTAAAAGTCCTGTTAGAAAAGAAAAGGATTGAGAATTATGCCAGAAAGGTCTAGAGGTGGATAGGTTATTGCTGGAGGTGGAGAGGTGTAGCCTATTGCTACAGTACTAAGAATTAAAAAAACCAACCAAACAAAAAGACCAACAACAACCAACCAACAAACAAACAAAAAACCCTAACCAAAATACCGCAACCTTTAACAGAAATACCATTTAGCTTCATATTTCAGGCCATAAACTAACCTCTAAGAAACTAAAAATAGTTTCCCAAAGTTTTTTGCCTCAGACCATGCTCTGCCACCTTCCTTGGAATGAAAAATCTGGTGATAGCTAGTGGCTGAGATTGTCAGGGCACTATGATGCTATATGTCTCAAGTTGAAGTGATGATGAATTGTTTCCCACCCATGTACTTCCTCTTTATTCTGTGTTGTGCTTAGTGGAAATGAGTATGAGGGTCAGTTTCTGGCTTTTCAAGGCTCTGTTGTTTTTGTTTTTTTCCTGGGGGGGAAACAGCAAAAAGGACTATGATGGTGATTTAGGTATTTTTAATGTAGAAATTATGTATCAGAGTTCATTTGGACCTCTGGAACATAAAAGATAAATATATATCTATAAGTAGTAAATAATTAATTGCTTATTTTCAGGGAACCACTGATGAAACTGAATTAATTTTTAATTTCAGATTATTTCTAGCTATATGCATCATGAACTTACTGGTTAATTTCTCTGTAGTCCCTCCAGGAAGGCTTTTGCAGCTGTCACGTTCACCAGAGCTACAGTGTTTTTTCATACATGCTCGATGTCACTGAACCAAGATTTGTATTCATTTGTGTTTCACTCACTGTCTGATGTGTTCAAGCAAAATGGATTCTGTGCTGCTAAACACTTTCTCTCAGTAGTAATGTCATCAGCTGGTGAGAAATGAAGGTCATGTTCAGGCTCTCTAGAGCATCTTAAGGTATGCCAGTAAGATTATGCAGAAGGAGGAACAAGTAAGCCATGATGACTCTTCCCGAGTGTGTATGTCAGAATACCATGAGTCAGCTTGCTGAAACTTTTCACATGAGGCCCTCCACTTCCATATGGACAGGAGTCCATCAGTCCTTGAGTCCGTTGTCTATAGTACTCACAGAAATACACAGTAACCATGTCCTGCTGTAAGCCACTCAGTGAACAAGATTTGCTTAGGGAGGAGGTCATATTTAATCATGCACTCTGGACTCCGTTTCAAGGCAAGTGTCCTAAAATGTCACAATGTCTGGAAGTCCAGCTATGGAGTAGGGATGATGGTGATGAAGCCTCCTGTCTTGCCATGAAGAGAAAACTAAGCTTTCTATGGTCATCCTTGCAGCTCATAAATCCTCCTGGCTGTTGAAAGCAGCCTTCTACAGCAGTAGAGACTACTTTGGAATCAGTGCTGTTGATCCCCTGCACAGCTGAAGCCTGGTCCAACTGGAAGTCAGAAGGCTCCTTTCCAGATCTGGTATCTGCAGGATGCAGTGGTCACATATCTCTAAGATGCAGTGGCAGATAAGCAGTGTGCTTTTGTAACTCTCACCTGGCAGTGCCAGTGCTACTGATCTTTTGCATTATGTGAATACTGATTATATCCCAGGATACATTCACAGCTCTGAGCACAGCCAAGGAGTGTGTAAGCAAAGCCAAGCTACTCAAGATACCTGGAGTGATAGAGCTGTATTAGTACAATTCTCTGTCTAGGCTAGTAAGCAGCAGTTGCTTGACTTCAAAGATCTCCATGCTACTATGTCTCTGTGCCTTCTAGTAGCCAAGGAAGGCAATGTGGTCCTGGTTTTAATCTCTTCTGATAGCGTAAACCATACTGCCCATGCACACACCTGCCCTGTAATTCTAGTGTTTGGGAACATAAGAAGGAATTTAAAAGTACAGTGGAAAAGTGTGAGACAAAGGCATGTTAGACTGCAAGATAATCACATCTTTTCTATTAGTCATTATCACTCGTATTACCCATACTTTGGCCATTTTAACAATATACTTGGTCAAGATCTCATTGTATACTGCAGGTGCTGGAAAGTGTGGACCAAAGAAATGGGCTGTGTCCATGAGGACTTCCTTCAAATTTAATTACAAAATTCTAAGAAATTCCCTCTAATGACAGGAAAACCACCTGGTTCTATGGTTCAAAAATTATGCCTAGCCTGATTTTTGAAAATTACTCTTCCCAGAAGCACCTCTATGATTGGACTGACCAGCCCCTGCAAAAGAAGCTTGGGCTCTGTTTTGCTCAGGAAGCTCTGTACATGTGACTCCCCTTCTGAAGGATAAATTGCTAAAAAAATTGGAAGTGAAGGGAGCTGTAGCTGGACCATAGGCTCATCATCACCTTTGTGACACCTCATAGCAGATGGAGATACCCTTTCTTCCCTCTCCCAGAGGGCATCAAGGCTCAGACAAGCAAGACCCTTGTCAGGATTTCAGTTTTGGTTGTCTAGACTGTAAGCACACCACTGATGGTGGGGTGGCATCTGTCATTGTTTGCCTGATTACACAGCGAGTTACCAGAGGCTAGAGCTGAGGGCTCATTGAAGTCCTTCCTGAGCTGCTGCTGCTTTCTGCACTCTTCAAAGTATGACCTATCTGAGCAAGGCAAAACACATTAAGCACCAGTGCTGCTCAGTGCAGGATTACAGAGTTAGGGAGAAAAAGCCTCTGGAGTAGAAGCTGCAAATAAAGCCAGCATATATTCGGCACTGTCTTTTCAGTACAGCCTCACAGCCTTTATTCTGTGAAGAACAGTTGAAGCAAATGTAAAGTCTTCAGATCCATGGCTGGGCAGAAACACGAGACAAGACTTTCTGGCCTTGTTGAAGATGTATTTTCTGCAAAGACAGACAAAAACCAAAAATCCCCATAACTGTCTTCAATTTACCATAATCTTTTCATCCCTTCAGAGTTGTCAAGGCAGTTGAAGAAGGCATCAGGAACACAGAACAGCTATTCTGGGTCAGATCAAGGTAGTTTTTACCCAGTAGTGTATTTCTGACAGAAGTTAGTTGGGCATTCTTAAAAAAAGGGCAGAAAGAGTATAGTGCCTTTTCCTCTGCTAAACTCTCCCAGTTTCTGTTAAATTGCAGACTAGGCACTTCCTGAGACAGTGGTTTTATCTTCACGTATTCAGTAATACCTGGCAGATTTTTCTTCTGGGAATGTATCTAATTCCTTTTGAATATTTTTTATGCTTTTGGCCTGCACAACCACCCTCTGGCAATGAGTTCCACAGCCAAGTTGTGTGCAAACAAACGAAAATTCTTTTTGGACCAGTTTTAGCTTCTTTTTGCTTAGGTTTTTGATGCTACCTACCTTTTGTGCTGTGAGAAGCACTGCATAAGCACACCCTATTTTCTCCCCATCCTTCATGATTCTTTATGCATTGAACATGTTCTCCCTCAGCTGTTTCCATTCCAGTCTACAGTGGGCTATTCTATTTAATCTTTCTCCCTAAAAGATCTTTGGTCATTCTGATTGCCCTTCTCTGTACTAATTCTAGTTCTTTACCCTGAAATACAAGAGCTTGTGAAGAAGAGTGAGTACATGGGAAAAGGCAGCATGAAGATTTGAACTATCAAAGCTCTCTTGCTTCCATCAGACTCCACTGAAAAGGCTTCAAGGGGCAAGAAAATTACAAGTAACTGTGGAGCTAACCTTAATATCACAAGAGTTCCAAGTCAGCCAGAAAACTAAACTTCAGAGGACTCCTTATGTCCCACTTTTCTCCCATAATCCAGAGGATTCCCCTAGTCTTAATTTATGGAAAGAAAGCTTAAAAGTGCAGTCCATTCAAAAGCTGAATACAAAAGGATTGTATAATCTGGCCATCATGTGTTTGGAATATGCAAAATGGACAGACCCAAACTCTGAAGCTGTCTCTGAAAAGTGACTGAGCTGATAACTTGCCATGTAGCTGTATGAAATGTAGGTCACTGAAAGTTACAAATGCATTATACATATTTGTGTCCATAACCTGCTTTGAAATCTGTTGTGGCCTTTCCTCGTTATGAGGAAACAAGGACATCATGGCACCTGCAGCTGTCAGAGGCTTGTGTTACAAAGTCAAGAAAGGTCAGCAAGGTCTAACTAAATACATCTCTACTGGCCAGGAAATGGATTGTGATTTGCACTGCCTGTTTATTGTTAAGTATATAAATGCATGTGTTGAAGTACTAGAAATACTCCTAGAAAAGCTAAACATTATACAAATTTTCAACCTACTATGCTCTTTTTGAAATAGATAAATAGATTTTCGTGCCACAATTACAAATTTTAATGGAGGACCACTCCCTGACAAATCCCTGAATTTGTTAAGTATGGTGCAATGTAAAGAGAAACACAAAGGCACAGGTTAAATAGATGTTTAATAGTGTTAATATGTAGATTCTGTTCTGCCACAGATAGATCAATCTGAAATGAATTCCCTGGTTCCAGGGCAATGCTCTCAGGTTTACAGTGCAATAGTGGCAAAATTCAATTCAGAGCCTTCTTTTTATGCATTCACATAATACTCAACATAAACACAGGAAAAAAATCTCCTTCTTCTCCATGCTGCTCCCAAACTGACTCTGTTAGTCAATGGTGCTTGTTTTTCCAATTTTAAAGACCAACTTAAAAGATTTAAAAGATAAAATGTTCTGAATTAAGAGAGATAGTTAGCTTCAGATCATAGTTTAGTTCCTATTTATTATACCTTTTCCTCACAATAACAAGTGGGAACATATTTCAAGGCAAGTGAGTCCTGGTCTCCAAAAGCTCTTCCAAAGGGTGTAAGGATCTGTTACACCCCGCTTGCTCTTGTCCCTGGAGACACTAGTTTTCATCTCAAAGGTATCACGCAATCACGGAATCAATTAGTTTGGAAAAGACTATCAATTACTTGTACCTCTCCCTCTGTCATCTGACTGGGCACAAGACTGGTTTTCTGAATTTGACACTTAAATTGCTTATCAGCAGTGAAATTGACCTGTAAGTAGACCTGTGGTATAGTCACATGCTTGGAAGCTTTCTTGGAATGTTCTTTAAGAGACCAGTTTGCTATAAACTGACAGATGAACTTGTACATTGAGTGATGTCCTTTTACATTTCACTACTAGTATTAATCAACATGAAATCAATGCTCAGATTGTTATTGGCATGTACTTTCTGGAGGTACAATCAGAGGGAGTAGAGCATTCAGCTTCCAACTTGCTGGGAGTACACAGTAATTGCCTCTAAGTCATGATCTGAAAATCCAATGCTAAGTGATATTGAACCACACAAAAGCTCTTATTACAGCAATAGTCACACAAGCACCCAGCCTTGTGGACCTGAGGGAGAGCACCACTATGCAAATGTATAATTTTTGAAAACTTCTCTTGCATTAAATGAAAAATCTAGCATATATATAGTGTTTCCCAGCATGTATTTTGAAAAGAGATTTCAAGGAATGGCATTGCAGGGTTCTGTGTTTAAATTTCAGTAGCTTCCAGATGAAATATACTCAGTCTATAAATGAAAAACCTTGGGGGAAAACAGATCTAATAGCCAAGGCTACAGGTTCATCTGGTTTCTAGTAGTCAAACTGGACTTCTTGCTCTCTTCAGTGTACTATAGGGCAAGCAAAAAGAAAAAAAAGATTGAAATTTTCAGAAGATTATTAAAATGATGGTCCTTTAAAGAACAACGACTATTTTTATAGATACAGCACAAATGGATTTTGATGGTTTGATCTTAAATATGCCTACCAGTGCTCTTGCTTCCTGTCCTACTGTAAGTCTCACTGATTTTATTAGTATATGATTGGTCCCGTGCAACTCTTTTCCCTCATGTTTTATTGAAACAATTGCAACCAGCAGAACTGTGTGATTTTGGGTCTCAAGAGCAGCTTTTCTACCGTAACCCTTTACTTTTGCAATGTGCTCTCTCACATTTGGTCTGTGAGAGCTGATAAAAACTAATCACCTTACTAACATGTGTAAGATGAATTGCTGAAATTTGTACAGATTTGGCCAAGTTTTTGATGTGCAGCAAAAAGCATAATCCAGATACATAAGCCACTCTTATATTTTGTTTTAATTCTTCATGACAACAAACAGGGACATCTTCTCAAATAAAAGTTATCAGATTGGATTAAAATTGGCAAAACATTATCTGCTCTCTTTTGTCTAGAAATAGTGAAACTAATCTGATTGAAATGCAAAGCAATCACCCCTTCTCCCATCCAGACAGAAGACTTCAGCCCCAGTTAGTATTTGACAAAGTAGGTGAAAATGAGATTGTACTGTGGCAGTTGCCAGGTAACCTTGAGGTAGTGCCACCTATAATGCCAGCCAGCTTTATAAATGACATGTGTATTACAGATACAATATTGATTTCAGGTAGTTACGTGTCACTAGTAATGAGAAAATTGTTCATTTCATTTACTGTGCCTTTTCTGATCTTTGTGGAAGTTGAAAACATTACCTTCTTAAATACCAAGGGTCTACTTTGAATAATTTCTTCATTTGGGAACAAATTAATTCAGTTGTTGCCCAGGTCGAGGGTAAGCTAATCTTTATGGTGCAGAAGAACACAGCATCATTGACCCATTAATGAATAGTGATGTAGATATCAGAATAAGAGGATTTAGTCATGTTGCTTTAGTCGTGATTTATAAGTACAAAGTATATGAAGCATAAATAACTTTTTAAAATTAAACTCTGAAGTTCCATTTGTTTCCATTCAGCCTTGTGCAAGATGTTTTAAGCTAATTTACTGTTATTGGCCATAGATGCAGCTTCCTACCAGCACTATAAAAGGCTTTCCCTTCAGAACTGGAAGCAAATCCTGTAGCTACCATAACCCTTCCCAATACACAAGTTAACATACCTCACATACTCTATGCAGTTGTTGGATGCTTCAATGTATGTGCATACACATGACNGCTGTGAGCACACCCCATTGTACCTTACTGCCTGAGATGCAAATAATATAAAAAGCTATTAAGAACACTCTTTATATAAAGATCATATAATTTCATATAAGTACATTTGAACACTCTTGTGGAGTCAGGTCTGGTTCAAGAAAACTCCAGCTCAGCAGGAAACTTACCGTGTTTTGTGTGAACTGTTTTCTTTGTGATTTGTGTCTGAATCATGAGAAAGAACATCTTCAGTGCAAGCTGCACAGTTAGCGGAGCATATACAGGCAGTTAAATCACTTTTATCTCCTTGATGTTCTTGTGATTTGTTCTTTTTGTTTGGTTGGTGTGGTTTTTTTCCATATACAACTGGGGGCAGAGCAGATGGCAAAGGCTTAGCTTGGTGTAATATGTCCATAAAATAAGCAAAGCTGTCAGTGAGCCTTGTTTCCAGCAGGCCTATTCCACTTTGAGAAGGTCTTTTCTTCCACTGAAATCAGCCTCAAAAATATGATTTTAAGAAGAAACTAGTAGCTCCACTAGCAGCAAAATTTAACAGTTCTGAGGTTCTCGCTAAGCTCACTGTAGAACTTCTCCTTTAGGGGAGGAAGGCAATACTTTGGGATTCTCTCCTCCACAAGGCAATGTTTTTCAGTGAAGCTTGTAGGAATTCTTCAGTTTTGCTGTTTCTGCTCTTCTGTCATTAAAAGGTGTTTTGGGGAAATAGTGGCAGGAAGCTGGCAAAATCATAGAGACATCCATCCTGCATGAGTTCATGACTTGATAAAGCAAGTCACATGATTAAGTGCAGTCTCATTAAGTTCTCTTCAAGTTTGAAAAAAAAAAACCACCTTAGAACTTTGTACCCATTGTATTTGAGCTAATTCCTAAGTATCTTCTGAAGCTGTAACTTCAGAAGTTATTTCTGCTGTTATTTCTGCTGCCAGGTGTGCCCAGTGTGTGCCAACACAAACAACCTTGCACAGACAGACAGCAAAGACAGGCTTTACCCCAAAACAGTATTTGAACAGGAAACACAGATAAAACAAACTTTAATGTTGCTTATTTCTTAGGTAAAGAAATTATGAAATGGACTGCTTAAAAGATTTGCCAAAGGCCATGCACCAGGTCTGAGGAAGAGCTATGTCTGAGGCAGAGCTGTGAACAGAAAACTTCTGAGCCGCAGTTCAGTGCATTCACCACAGTTCATCCTTCCTTTTCAGAGGACTACCATGTAGGAACATATTATTCAAAGCTGCTGACAAGTCTGACTAGCTGTTTTTCTAACAAATGAAGGAGTGGCAGTTGGCAAAAGGTGATAATAG
Organism: Edolisoma coerulescens; assembly: GCA_013397115.1. Taxonomy (NCBI): domain Eukaryota; kingdom Metazoa; phylum Chordata; class Aves; order Passeriformes; family Campephagidae; genus Edolisoma; species Edolisoma coerulescens. Next base: position 1,259,323 of record VWZW01006867.1, read on the forward strand.
CGCTGGGCAGCAAAGATTGTAACTGCTTGTGCCATGCATTGTATTATACATTTTGTCTTTAAATGCTTCCTTAGAGAAGCACAAACAAGAATACAAAGGGAGTGGAAATCTGACACGTGCTTATAATGTATAATACTCATTATATTTTTGGGACAGCCATCCTTGGCAAGGTAAGTTATTTTATTTATAGGCAGGAGCTGCTCATGATTTGCATGGTAATGCATTCACATCTGCAAAGCCTATAAATTAGCCTCCAGCTCATTACAGCAATGCCATTGTCCTACTTGTCAGTATGTAATCTGATCCCAAATGTTTCAGATGTCCACAAAATAAAACCAGCCTGAGGGAAGAGCTTCACTGTTGCAGTGTTAGCACACCAAAAAAATCTTCCTCCTCTGCAAAAAAAAAAGAAAATAACATAAAATGACTGGATGGGAGGAAACTGCTAAGTATTTCAAAAAGATGAGCCCCAAAGCCAAACACTCAAGGAACTGGAAAGCTGTTGCCATGGTTTAAGGTGCTTTTGCCAGTTCAGCCAAAATAATGAATTTATTGCACTTTTTAAAGGGTTCCAAATAAAAGCAGCTTCATAGAAGATTAAGTCACTTACTTGGCTATGTGTCCTGATGTTATCCTAATGTGTCATACTTGAGCACTTGTATTATTATTACGGTTTCAAGTTGGTTGTGCACAGCTATCTGATGTCCTTTATTTTGGTGGACCTTATAAAGACAGTCCCTACTTCCGGGTAGTCAAGAGTTTACAATTATGTCAAGATTTTGCCCCTTCATTAAGCCGGCAAAAAGATGAAGTGCAGTGTAGACAAAGCAGGCTCATAGGGTACATGTCCCCTCCCATCCAGATATGCAGATACCTCCTATATTAATTCACTTCATCAAAGGTCACTGGATGGTAAAAGACTGCTAGTCCCCAAAGTTCAGCTTCTGAAATATCTCAGGCTCAACTTTGCTATGGTGGGTATGAAGAAGAAGGCTCTCCACCAAACTCGGATAAATGCTGGTTCTCTCTTGTAACTTCATCTGGTTGCCTTTAACTATGCTAAGGCACATAAACATATCCATCCTTAAAAAAGAGAAGACTGAAACCCTTACAATCACAAGCCCTACCTACATCATTGGAAAGGTCTTTAACAGGGTGACAAAGCTGCTGTCAGCAAGCTCTCACCCACTGCCCAGACTTGCTTCTGCGTTACCCTACTGCTTACCTCCTCTGGCTTTTTTATCTCTTCCTTCCAACCTCTCCACCTACTCTTCCTTGGCTGTAGAGTCCTCAAAAACCTCTCTTCATTGCTGGCCTACTCCTGTAGGCAAATGACTGCAAATGAGAAGGCCTGAAATAAGACAGCTTCAACTGAAGCTTCAGAGGGGGACGTGGCGAGGCACAGGTCATTGCACAAGCGTGGTGTTGGGTTCAGGATCCCAGTGTACCTGCATGCAGGATATGCACCAGTATATTACATTTCTTTATTGAATTCTGGCTGATAGTAATAGCTGGTTATTTATTTATTTATTTATTTACTGTAGCTCTCTTGTTTGTCTCGGTAGGTGGGAGAGCAGCAGAAAAACAGGGCTCTGCATGAGTCATAACCCAGAAAAAGCTCTGCTGAGAATACAGCTCACACTGTTCTGCAGTATAGCCCAGGTGATAAGCATCAGTGTTGCTGTTCTCTCCATGTTGTCAGTCTCATATTACCATGAATGATAATATTCACTGTGATGTATTCAAATAGAGCTGTAGGGATGGATAGTTAGGGATGTCTCAATTTCATTTTCTTCTTTTCCATATTGACATGAGAAAAAGGAAATGCAGCATAAAGAAAAATAAAGGCTTGTTTAGAACAAACATGGAAACATGAAAAAAAAAGGCGTTACCTCTAAATCCAGGGTTTTGACCTCACTTGTGTTCTGTTGTACTTTTGATCTTGCAAAGAATTGCACAAGGCTAGATCCAGCTATGGGCCCAGGGAGGGTTTATATGTCTCTGCTGCATATCCCACTGCATGAGTGGGCAGTGCCCATGTATGAGCAACAGCCTTGTCATCCCTGCAACTGGCAGCTAGCTGGCAGGTCTTTCTCTTAAATATGGGACAGCCCTAGTGAGCTCTGTGGGACCTTCCTAGCAAAGACCTGGGCACAGTGAGGGAACAGGAAGGCCTGCTGTTCTCCCTGAAATCTGCAGTTCCAGCACACGTTTAAAGGCAGCCTTCCTGCTCACAGTGGGAGTCAGGCTGCTCAGTGCTAAGTCTGCAATGAACTTCTCACAGAGGGTCCCTGGAGCGGTCACTGCTGGATGTGGACAACTGCCCCCATCCAGGGTGCTCTGAATGTGCTGGGGATGGCAGCAATCACTGATCCGAGCACCTCTCCTCCTCACATCTGTCTCACCCAGAAACTGAAGACCATTTGGGGCTGCTGAAGTGCCAGCCATATGTGGCCCTGCATGTCCCACAGAGAGCAAGCAAGCTCTGGCTGTCCTTAGAGCTGCCCTTTTAGGCTGAATTTCTGCACTGGCCCTTCATGTCACATGCTGGCTTCCTCCTGGCCTTCATCAGACTGTACAAACATACTCTGAGTAGTTGAAAGAGATTCCAGTATTTGAGTAATTTATCAATGCTTCTCATGTTTAATGTGCTTCTTCTGTTCCCAAGAGAACAGAGTACGGGATACACTGGGTGTTGATGTTTAGATACTGCACTGAAAAGTACAGTGTCTGTGGCTAGACAGAGCTGATTCCTGTGCCATTTCTAATTGCATTCACTTTCTAAACATGGCATAATCTCCTTTACAATAATATGTGTGGGAAAAAAAAATCTTAGTAGCATTTTTGTTCAGATCACCTGTGATAAAGACTCCTTTTCTTTTTCCTCTGCCTATTTAAACTTTTGCTGAACCTGTATTTTGTACCTAGTTTCTTCATGCTTTGTGCTACTGAGATCCAAGGAATTATTTCTTCACAAATGGTAGCAAAAAAACCATGCAAAGACTAGAAACAGGCTTGCTGTAAAGACAGTTTAAAAACATACATTTTCCTCTGTGTGTATTTAGCAGTTTCCATCTTTGCCATATGTTCTTTTCCTCATTATTTTGCCTTTTAGATTGTTCTTTAACACTTGCCTGTTTTCTTGCTTCTACAACAGAAGGGGAATTGATCTTTCATTTGTTCCGCAAATATTCCTTATTGTCCCAGGTTTTATTACCCCATCTGTTATTGAGTGATCAATTAAAGTCTCTTGTGGTCTCACTTTTCCAACTGATCACACTATACCGCAGACTATATTTCAATGTAATTGCTATCCACTGTATGATGTGCAAACGAGAGAGAGAGGAGCAAAAAGACGAGGGTATTTTTCCCCTGCCTACCATTCCTCTCTTTCTGTGTAAGCACATATCTTCAGTGCTTACTTCTTACCAATGACAGCATTGAAACTAAATCCCTCATCTCCACTCTTTTCTATGTGGGTCCAATGCTTGTATCTCAGTGTTTGCTACTACAAAGCACAAAAGTATATACAAAATAAGCTCACCAACACTTGAGGGAAACAGGTAGATACTGTCACACTTCTTGAGCTAAAACACTTCCCTGCAACCCTCCCCAAAAAGGAAACTTCTCCCTCCAAGCAGTATTTCCCTGTTCTCTCTCTTCCATCTCCCAGCCCTTTCTTACTGCTCTCAATGCTTACTCTTGGTCATGTATGTGTTAACTCTGTGTGTAGTTTTAAAATTACTTCTTCTCCCATATTTTTAGGCATTTACAACACTATATTCTGCACAGTCCTGTTTCATCTTCCTGCACTCAACTCTGTCTATCACAGCAAGGGGCTCAAGAAAGACATGCTTTTAAAATTAGAGGTACAGCATGGTTTCTGCAAGGGGAAGCTAAACCCCACAAGTGTGATCAAATTGATGTGAAGAAGATGAGTTGTCTGCAGCAGGACAAATAGATGGAAATTTCTACTTTCTGTCCAGCACAATGGGAGAGAAGACTCAGAATTATAACTATTTAAACTATTGCTTTTCTTAATAATAGAACAAAGTGGGTCATTGCCAGGGAGAAACACTGAAGCAGCTCCTGGTGGAACAGGGCTTGGGAGAAATTGCGTCAGAAGCAGCACCCCTGATTTGCCCCTGAAATAATGACTCAAAGTATTGACGTTCATGCATGCTGTGTTAATCCAGCGTCATGTCCACATGTACTGCTAATTTACAGTTGTGATCCCTCATTTAAGTATGTGCTTAAAGACCAGACTGTCTCTCAGAAATCAGGCCTCAGCGAACTGAGTTATTGGGTGAGTCATTTATAAAAGCTAAACAGAGACTTTAATGTGGAGCTGTGCAATCAAACGTATTCTGTCTTCTGGATATGCAGGTGGTGATTAAGTTTATCCCAAAAGCTCCTGATATCACTCCTGGGAACCAAGATACTATTTTACAAGAGCCAACTGTGCTGAGGCTGGAAAGGACAAAAATGGTGATTGTACAATGCCATGTGGGCAGCTCTGAGATGCACGTGGCTTTTACCGAGAAGAAGGAGGAGTGGAGACAGAAAATACAAATTGATGCAAGCAAATGCAAATGTTGGTGGAAAGAAAAACTGTACATCTATCATGCTAGGTTTTCCATGAGACTTTTGAATGAAAAGCTCTCGGAAATATGGAGTTAAATATATATGCATATATGGATCTGTATATATATATATATGTAAATATATGTAAAATCTCAGTGCTAGGAATGGGCAGCAGTACAGGGGCATCCATCTCCTTAAATGAACTCAAACCCATGGATGGAAGGCAGTGCCACACTCCCACTGGAAGGCATACAGCTTGTGGGCTCTGTCTTGCGCACACCTGTTGGTGCAGGTGTCTGGGTGGGAGCTAACACCATGGGTGACCTTCCATCATCAGTGGTGAGACAATCAGACACTTCACTTCAGTCTCAGTCTAAAACATCTGAGTGAGAGGAATTCCACTTTAGGTCCTTGGCCTGCAGTTTCAGGGGAGATAAGCACCTAAATGCCATAGAATCATAGAATCATTTAGGTTGGAAAAGACCTGTATGAACATTAAGTCCAACCATCAACCCAGCACTGCCAAGTCCACCAATAAACCATTTCCCCAAGCGCCATATCTACATGTCTTTTAAATACCTCCAGGGCTGGTGACTCAACCAGTTCCCTGGGAATCATGTTCCAATGCTTGACAACCCTTTCCATGAAGAATTTTTTCCTCATAGCCAATCTAAACTCCCCTGACATTTTGAGGGCTTCTCTTCTTGTCCTGTCACTTGATACCTGGGAGAAGAGGCTGACCCCCACCTGGCAACACCCTCATTTCAGGGACTTGTAAAGAACAATAAGGTCACCCCTGAGCCTCCTTTTCTCCAGGCCTAACAATCCCAGCTCTCTCAGCCTCTCCTCGTAGGACTTGTGCTCCAGACCCTTCACCACCCCCATTGTCCTTCTCTGGACTCACTCCAGCACCTCAACATCCTTCTTGTAGTGAGAGGCCCAGAATGGAACACAGGATTTGAGGTGTGGCCTCACCAGTGCCGAGTATAACGGGATGATCCCTGCCCTGGTCCTACTGGCCACATTATTCCTGATACAGGCCAGGACGCCACTGGCCTTCTTGGCCACCTGTCTCGTTGCTAGAGGAACAGAAATAAGGATGGCTGAAAGGGCCCCACTGAGTCTGGCCAAGCTACTCAGGAGGCTCCAGGGTGCTGGGCAGAAGGTCCTGGGACACAATAAGCCCCTCTGCGGGCAGCGGCTTTTGGCGGGAGGCCTCCCTGCCCCCTAGATCGCACCCCCCTACCCCAGCTTCCCCGAGGTGTCTTCCTCCCCAGGATCGCATCCCCTATCCCAGTTTTCCCGAGGTGCCTCCTGCCCCCAGGATCGCATCCCCTATCCCAGTTTTCCCCAGGTGCCTCCTGCCCCCTGGCGGCAGAGGCGCCGCCGGCCCTGCCGCTCCCAGACCTCCGCGGCGCTGTGTTTAAATAAAACAGTGTCAGCACAGGAGAAATCCCAGATCTCAAGGGGAGTTTAAGTGTAAAAAGATTTCCAGCTTTGTATCTGATATTGCACAAATATGATATTTTCCAAGACACATCTTCTCTTGATTTATCAGATGTGAATACAAAAGTCAGAATAAACACAAGCATGCTGCTCTGCAAGAATTGATAAATCTTTCCAGTTCTTGAATAAACAGAAGTTTATCTTAAAAGAAAACAAAGTAAAACTCCAGTGAAACCCTCTGTCCCCTCAAGCATAAGAACACACTGTACCTTGGGTTTTCTTGGAGGGGTGGTTCAAGTAATAGCAACCCTAGGAAAAAATGCTCACACACTGCACCAAGCTCGCATTCCTGCAGGAATAGTTCCAGTGTTAGCCAGGCAATTGCTAGCATTTTGTAACATCACACGTGAAGATGGCCAGTTTGCAGCCTTGGAAAAGGGCCTCTGAACAAAATCAATAAGGAGCTCAAGGATGACATAGTTCTTTATTTGATGCTCCCCTTTCTTACATTTTGGAAATGCAAATGAGAGGATGAGGCAAAGGACGAAAAGTTGCAGCAACAAGTACATAGAACTTAGTTGTCAGAAGACCCTCATTATTCTGTGGGTATGGTCTAAGTGAGCGTGAGGCCTTTAGAGAGCTTTGGGGCAAAATCCCTGCAACCTGGGATTCTGTCATTTCCTTTACTAGAAGCGGAATTTCATCCAGTGCAACTTCAGGACAATAGAGAGACCTTTGCACAACCTAAGTGTAGAAAACTGGAGTTAGCAAGCACACGGGCACCTTTACAACTGCATGGCAACCATAGGCACTGCAGGCACAGGAGGACTCTTTACTACCCTTTTATTTCTAAGTTTTTAGGTCATCTCAGGCTGATGGAGTCACACAAGTTGTCCCTTGCAGGAATGAGAAAGGGTTAGTCACACCTCTGCAGGCCAAACTGTTGCCCTAGTATTTCCACAAGGCTTTTGAAGCAGGCTCCTCAGCACATCAATTGCAGAGAGCCAGCTTATTTTGTCTATGCCAGCCCCAGAGGAGTCTCTAATGTAAACTGAGTTCAACTAAGGGCTACTGACAAGAGCTGGTCAGAAAAATTGCTTTCTTATAAATTCACATAATGGCAGCTTTTGAGCACACATGAGGAAATTGAAGTTTGATCTGGAAATACCGATGGAGTGGTTGTTGTGGGTTATACAAAGTACATCCCATGACTACCCTGTTTTATGGGTTGAATGCCTACCCTGTTTAAGTGATGTTAATTAGGCGGCTGTGATGCCTGAAGAGAGATTAAGTAGAACTGGGGCACTTGGACATGGAAGAAAGTGAGCATAAGACGCTGCTGAAGGACAACACCCATGAATTACAAAATAATTGGATTTACAACAGGTATTCAGTCTGTGGGCATTTTTTTTTCTGATTTTTTTTATCTTAGAGGTAAACAAGCTAGAAAAAAATAGCCAGGTAAAATGGGTAAAGGAAAGGGACCCCATCCCTGAGGGGACTCTGCAGGGCAGAGGGACGCCCTTGGCACTGTGCTACCCACTGTGTGTCCCACTCCCCTCCCCTCAACCCAAATGCACTCTTGGCAACCAGCCTGCAGATTCCCACTGGCGTATTTCAAAGCCTGTGAGAGCCCAGCCGTACCTGTCTGGGCTGGAGCTGATCCCTGACCTTCACTCAGTGCTACTTGGTTTTCTCTGATAGCTGGGTGAATGATTGCCAGCAGCAGTAAATTATTTACTCCATGTAAAGCACCGCCTGCTAGAGAGGCATATCCCTTGTTATACTGCAGAGAAAAAACGTTTCTATAGAGCGACAAAGATTATGAAATTAATTTATTATTTGCATAATAAATAAAAGTAAAGGTAGTGGTGGTGGAAGAATGAGTCTTCTTAACATGGCCAAAGATAAAATTGGGGAAAGTGTCTTTATTTTCATAACTACAGAACACATAGCTGTGTTCACAGCTGAAGATAATGTACATTTGGCAGAGCAGCTTGATCCAGAATGCCCAGCTACACTCAGGCAGGTTTGGTGTTTAGTAAAGCAAACCTCCTGTTTGTTTTGTTATGTATTAGGGCATCTTTTCCTCATAATCAAAGCGCTACATGTTTTTCATGCGTGTATCATTGCAGCCCCACAGAGCTGACTCCTACCATCTGGTCCCTGGGAAGATGTGGGTTATACAGCCCAGAGGTGAGAAAAGCTGCATATGTTGCTGGTGCTGCCTGTTTTGCTGCAGGAGGCACTGGTTCATTAGTTCGCTAGATCTCTTCGCTAATAAATCCAAGTATCGTTGGGACTGAAGGCAGATAACTTCATTGGCTGTGTTACAGGCCCTCACTCATATAGGATGGAATCTTTGGGGTATTATCTTTCAACTTCAGCTGGATTTCCTAGTTGTTCAAAAGCCAAGTATTTAAAAAGAAAGGAGAAGACGGCATTTCTCTCTTCATGGGGTCACTGGGAGCAGCAGGATAGGACACACAAGCCACTAATGCCAGAGATGGGCTTGGAGGCTGCCCTCAGAGCTTCTCATCATTTCACTGCAGCATCTGGGCACTGAGGCCGCTCCAGGTGTAGGACAGCCTTGGGAAACCAAGTAATGCAATTACTAAAAATTGGAGCCAGCTCTATACTCCTGTCTGAACTGGGAGAATTCTCTAACTTTTGACCTTATAATGGAGACAGCACTTTCCTGAGTGGTGCATTTCTACTCTTTTTCTTGAAAAATGGATGAAATTTAACCTCACTTCTCTTCCAAAAACTCTCAATTTCTGTGCTGAAGAAAATACTTTCTGCATCTCCTTCTGAGGTGACTTGAGACTGATAGTGAGACTAGTGGAAAATCACTGCTTGGCACTGCACAAATGATGTTCTGCTATAGTGACAAAAAGGATCATAGTGCCCAGTTCTGCCCTTAGTTGTCCCCTATGCAAAACCTGTGTACTGATGACATAGGCTTGCAAGTAATTCTGGCAAACTTTATTTACAGATCTACTTTATTATGAATTTGGAATGAAATCTGAACAGCAGGAATGAACATCAGAAGGATGTTGAGAGGGCTGGTGAAACTCCACATGATTTGAGGTACCTTGCCTGAGATTTTTGCAACTTGCCTGTGGTGATATCATCTTATTGTTCTGATTTGAGCATCACAATCTATTCCCTAATATTTACCAACAATCAGTACTCAGATGAGGTTGACCATCCCTCCTCACAGAACACCTCCCATGAATATCTTTTGAGGACTTGACATTGGGCACAGTTTGATTACATGTGACACAGCTGTGAAAAAATCCCATCTGATGCAGTCCAATAAGAACTCATATGCTCCCATCCTCCATGAAACACTTGTAATCCCTAATCCCCCTTACCCACTATTATTTTCAGCCCTTCAGATCTGAGATTTGTCTTCCTAATATCCTCTTTGGTGAGGCCTAGGAGCTGCCCCAAGACTCAATCAAACATGTGTGAGTTGTGTGCCCAAAACACATGTACTTCTAGTCCTGTCATGGGCATGTGTCTGCTCATACAATGAGTTTGCTTTGGTGCTGGGCAATGGGATGACACTATGAGATATGTGGAGATCTTATTGTGGAGAAGTGCTTCTCCCATGACTAAAATTTTGGGTGTCCATTCATGCCATGTGATGAGGAAGCATTCATTTTGGTCATCTTGCATCTTGGAGTGCATGTCCAGACATGGAATGGGAAAAGATCAGGGCAGATGTGTCCTGAGTACCACTGCTGGGCTTTGTCCAGTGCCCGGCACAGCCTGCTTGGAATCCAGAGCACAATTGCAAGCACACTCCTTAGATGGCCATTAGGAAACATGCATTTGTTTAATGCTAAGCATGATGTGAGACAAATTATGGTTTCCTTGTTAATAATGTCATATTCCCATCCTCATATGACACCTTTCTTTAAGGTGTCTCTTTTTTTGTCAACTGCAAAGCAACTTTTTGCAAGTTTTTGGTACCTGAAGTGGCTAACACCATCAGTATTATCAACGTTGGGCAATGCTGGTCCGTCTATCCGGTGATCAGAGGGGAGGATGATGATGTCCAGCCCCCATGAGGAAGGCAGGTCTCGTGGAACCCCGAGAACCGCAAGTTTTTTTGCTGTGGTTGCGTTTTTGCGGTGTCTGGACCACGACAGCGAGCGGGTGCGGGACGGTGTCGTACAGCGAGAGAAGTGCGAGGGTGGGCCCGGGCGGGCCGAGCGAGGGGCCGGGGCCGAGCAGGGCTGAGGGGGGCCGGGCCGAGCGGAGAGGGCTGGGCCCCGCTCCCTCCGCCGCTCTCCGCCAGCCCCACCGGTCGGGGCCGCCGGCGACGGCAGGCTTAGTCAGAGGAATGTGGGTGGGACTCCCTTCTCCCCGGCGCCTTAAAACCCCGCTCGGACCGGCACACTCGCAGTCTCCCGTCCCAGCGGAGCGTCCCCGCCGCACCACACCCGCGACGCCCGGGCTCGCCGGGCGCGCCGCCGGCCGGGCACGATGGTGGTGTGCGGCCTCGCCTGCTGGAGGTGCAGGTGGCTCCTGCCCCTGCTGCTGGGCCTGGCCATCATCATGGGCATCATCGCCCTGGCCGGCCGGGGCTGGTTGGAGTCCGAGTCGGAGCCCTACGTGCAGCAAGCGTCGCTGTGGGAGAGCTGCACGCGGGGCGAGGAGGACCTCAACTGGAACTGCGAATCCCTCATGGACTACGGTGAGTGAGAGGCCTTCCGAGGGACACGGGGCAGTGGGTGCCGAGGCCATTGACCTCCCCTGACTCTGTTGTGGAGCAGCTGCTCTCTGGGATGGAGTTTCCCTCTGGAACCACTATCCACGCTGTTTCGGGGCTTAAACCAGCAACGAAACACAGGACTAGACCGCTTCAGAGCGATCTTTTATTATCAGTACAACACTGAGAAGCCGGGGTGTTGATATTTTGTGTTTTTCTAAAGTTTTCTTACAACCAAAGTAAGATAGCCACTGTCTCCAAGTCCGTCTGTTTGCTTCCCTTCAGCTCTCGTCGGGCTGCAGTCCCACAGCCTTACCTGGCAGCAGGCAACTCCCTCCCTGTGCCACTGGCCTCCCTGGTCAGATGGCAAGTGTGGAAACCTTCATGCAGGGTGTCCTATGCAGAACCACACCTGGACTGCAGTAAAATGGTTTTTCCCCGACCCTTTGCAGGAAGAGAGCGCCTCAATTTAACCCTCCTGGCCAAGGGAGTGCAGCTATTAAAATGCCTCCTGATCTGCAGCTTAAAATGGTCTGATGTGGGTTTGCAGGCGGAAAAAAAAATGCTCTCTCCTTTGTACCTCTCTGTTGCACTGGGGCCTAAATCAGGGATAAGTGTGCCTCTGTTTTAACTTGCATAGCTGCTTCTGTATCTGGCATCACCACTGTAATATTCTTACTGCACACTCTCAGTTTCTAGGTCTTTTGGGGGACTTTTTGTTTTATTGCTAGAACACGTGGGTCTGATTACATCTGCTTTTCCCTCAAACAAAATATTTCTGGACAAATAAGCAGACCCGCCTTAAGATCCTGGATGAGGGTTCTTTAGGGACTGGGGGGCTGGAAGGGTGTGTTTCAGCTGGGAGAGCTGGGACTGTTTCCCTGCGCAGATCCCTTGCTGCCTGAGCACGGCAGACTCACTTCCAGAAGCTCTTCATTGCAACACTCATGCACAAGCTAAATCCTGAATATATTGTGAGAGAAGTGGCTTCATTTCTCAGCCGGGTGATGACTTCGGGCTTTACTGCAGGTGGAAGAAATCTGGCTAGTGAGATGAAAATATCCATCTCCCCCATTAGACAGAGAAGAAAAGCTAGTGCAGGGTTGCCGAAATTTGCATCGCACAGGGAAGAAGTGCTAATATAGTACAGCTGCTGGAATTTGTTTTCTCCTGTAGTGACACTGCTTCACACGTCCCGTCCCTGAGTACTGATGGGTGTGTGCTTTGCGTCAACCCTCAGCATTGTGGGGCAAAAGCAATTTTCTGTGGCTTTTTTTCTAGTTAACAGGCTGACAGAGAAGAACAGTATCTTTGAATTCGCTTGTTTAAGCCTTGGCTTAAACAAACCAAAACTTATTTAAATCTTTGGCTTATTTATACGAATTTGCCTGTTCTCAAATTTTCATAACATCAATGCCACTGTCTACTCAAATAGTATTTACATCTAGAGACAGGATGTAACACATGAGTTCAAGTTTGATTTGTTTTGTTTCCTTTTCTTCTATGCTAATGCAATTAGTGTCAAAATAGGTGAGGGCATTTACAAAGGAAAAAATGCCTAGCAGGCATTTATGGCACTGCTTCAGGAAAATAAAGGTTAACTACTTGAGATGCATAACTTGTGTTTTGCATACAATAATTGCTGTGCACTAACCATCCTGCGCCTCTCCTGATGAAATGAAGACTTCAGAGTGGATCTCCATTAACAGAATGTTCCATTAGACAAATTCTTAATTGAGCTGTGGCATGTGTACTAGGAAGAGGAAGAAAAAAAGCAGGTGAGTCTCTTATTTTAAATGAGGGGAAAGGGGCAGGAAAAGACAAACAAAGATTTGCAAATAGGGGTGTCTCCTAAACTGCATAGCTCCTTAATGCACATTTGCAAATGCCACATGAGAGGGAAGAAGTGAAAGGGAAAACGAAGAGTAGGATATCAGTGGTAGGGAGGCAGGGAAGGGATTTTGTTTAGAGTTCTGTACTGGTTTGTGTCTGGGAAGTGCCCTGGCTGGCAGCGTCTGTGTATTATCAAACTGTTGCAATGCAGAAGTGCTGTACTGCACAAGAATATGACTCAGGATGACTTAGTGTAGACCATTGCAGGATTTAACTGTTGACTGTGTGTTTAAGACATATCAGTAAGCCATCAGCTATGACAAGGATTATTTGCAGTGTGTTACTGGAGAGGATGATTGTCTTTATAGTGATGAGGTTGTAAGTTTAGGAGCAATATTTATGGGTGGCTGCGCCCTCCTGGTTCTGAATGACTGGTCCCGGTGACTTTGCTTTGAATTAACACTGTAAAAGATGGGTGTGTACATGTGCAGTAAAGGTAACCCCATTAGGTTAACTCTTTCTTATATTCCTAACAGCCAGTTGGTATTCATTAAGTACACACCAGCCAACAAAGAAAAAGGGAAGCATTCTTCTGGATCCTTAGTAAGTGCCAAAAAAAAAAAAAAGGAATCAAAAAAGGTGGAACCTAGAAGTAGGAGCCCAACCTTTGTGAATCATGTTTCACTTCAGCTGTGCCACTGTACCTGTGTCCCTAGAGGCATGGACTTTGATACCACAGATTATTGGTGAAACTGAGTGCATGTGGAGACTTCACTGAGGGGCCAGGTAAATAAAGGAGGAATGCTAAGTGTATGCTTACCTTTTCAATACACCTCTTTTCAGGCACGCTTTTGCCTGATTTACAATGCCAGGATGCATTCAAGACAAACTAACATTGTTTATAGTGTTAGCCAAGTGCAGGCACTCGGGAAATGCTCATGGGAAAGGTGTAGCAATTGGTGTCCCTGCCTATACCCAGAAAACACTTATTGCAACTTCCCAGTAAAGGATCCCAGTGGACAGGTGAGGCTGGCGTCTCTGCCAGTGCTCTTTGCTGGCTCCTGGGCAGGCACACTTCTGCTGATAACAATCCAGAGACTTTAAAAGTTGGAAATGTATAGGATTGTGTCTCTCCTCAGCTGAAGCCAAGTTTGTACTACAGGGCTTGTATTTAATATTTTGGTAGTGAAGCGATTGCTTTCCCTGCACTCCTAAAGCCAAAACAGAGTTGTGATTTCCAGTATTAATTTCCAGCCTGCCCTCCCAGCAAATCTTCGATTCTGGGCTCTTCTGTGCTTGTGGTGGATATGTACATAGCTTCCTCTCACCAGTCATGCTACCATGGAAGTTTGCACATTATCTGAGCAAGAAAGCGCTGACAGTGCTCTTTAGCTCACAGTCCACTATTCCTTTATTACATCAAAAAAGGGAGATATTTTTGGACATTCTGTGTAATGGGCTCTTGAGGCCAAACAAGGATTGCTACTGCTGTTTATATACAGAAAAATATTACAGCTACAGTGTAAAACTGTGCCCCATTTTTGCAGGTAATTATAAAAATTTCTACCCTAAGATTCCATTTATTCACAAGCTAACGAACTAGCTTCAGCTTCTGGAAGTGAATGACCAAAGATGAGAGTCTTCTCACTTCAAATCCTGTAGCAGTTCATCTTCCTGCTAGACTATTTTCATAGCTCTTTTATTGATTTCTAAAGGGAAATCTTTAAATTTAAATATCTTAGCCTGCACCATCTCCTCCTTGGTGAGGCTGAGGCATGGCCAAATGAAATCAGGAAATTCACTTAACACTAAGGCACTGTTGCTTGCTTTCTTTTAATTTCATCATATTACTGGTGCTCATCATTAACATTAAGTAATCATGACGCCTCCTAGTTATTTGCATGATAACATTTGCACCTTAGTTCCTTTCCATAGTAATCATTAGTAAGGTAATGTCATGCTATGTAATAAAACTCTTAATCCTTCCTAGTAATTACAGACCTTCAGCTTCTGAACAGTTGTTTTTTAAATGTTCTTTCAACACCACCTAATCGATAAATACTTCTCTGCTGATTAGATGCAAAGAACTTGACTATTCTTTGAGGCCAAGCTGACCTGGACACACTAACACCCCAAACTATTTCTCTGCTTTTCTGCTCTCCTATTCTTCTGCCTTCCTATTTAGGGAGCTCCAAATGACTGTGGTGTTCTTGGTTGATTTCATAAACAGACATCATATTTATGTTTATTTAGCACAAGAAATATTCTCTCACCAAATGAATGGATCTGAGAATTTTCTATTTTTATGGAAAAGCTTAAAATCTGACTAAATATCTTATGATTACAAGGTACTTCTGAGCACAAACCAGGTAGAAACTGGGGCTAATCTGTCATGCTCTGACTGTGAGCACGCCTCTCCAGCTCTTCTGGCAGCAAACAGCAAGAGGGCAAACCTGCACCTCTCCTCTCCTGGCCGCTGGGAGCTGTAGGGGGAGGATCTTTGTGGAAGACTAGAGAGCTGGGTGCCTATGGGGAACTCAATCAGCTCTCAGAAGCCTTTAGGAGGAAAAGGAGCTGGGAAAGCCTGACTTGACAGATATGGGGATGAGGGGGATCCTGCATGGAGAAAAAGCAATTTCAGTCTTAGCCCTGCAGCAGCCCCTCTGCTGAAAACTCAGTCTGTTGGTGGGGGTGGCAACAGGTCGTGTGGATAAGGAACATCCCAGGGCTGCACCCTATGCTCAGGAAAGGTGCAGCCTCCCACCCCAATCTCTCCCATCAATCACTTATTAAAAAACTTATATATACACACAATGTAAGATGAATCTCAAAAATTAACTGTAATTCCAGAGGGTTTTGTTTCTCTTCCTGTGATTCCCACCGGAAATCAAGTGGCTGGCTGGTTTTCAATGGCTGACTACACTCGTCCAGCCCAGAGCACACCCATCTAGTCCTGTGGCCAGCACCTATGACTCAGTCTTATCAGGTCTTGTCAGCATCAACCTGCTGCTAAGTGCTGTTGGAAAAGATAATCCAGCAGGAGAAAGAGAGGAAGGGACCGGGTCACCAGCACTGACCTCTGTCACACATGAGCACAGAACTCACTGAGTATCATAATGATGGTGCCTACTGCTGCCTTGTTTCTGAAGACCTGAAGCAAAGCTGTGCTTGATATTAATCTTCCTGACAAGATATCTCCTGCAGCTATACGTGTTGTCATTTTCTTATTGCTAGAGACAAGAAAATAAATCACCGTGAGCAGAGCCAGGGCTGACCTGTATCTAAAAGCTTATCACGCTTGTAAGGACAGTACAGATGATATGAAAATGGTAGAGAGAGCACTATGGGCATTCTGTCTTGTACTCCTCCAGTTGTGCTTGTGTTGCACCAAACCTCAAGGTGTCTAATGTGAAGGTGTATTTGAATTTACAGCCTAAATTTTGTCAAACAGATGCCACATTTGTCTTCCTACACCTTGTCAGCATAAATAATTCATCTGAAAGGAAATATGCTATGATAACTAAGTGTTCCTTCTTGTTGTGCTTTTTTTTTCTTAATAGGTCAAATATTGATAAATAGCTTGCCTAGATCATCTAGTCTGAATCGGTTTTCCTGGGCTGGCTGTATGTAATGGTTACATATCCCTTTATATTACTTATCACTAAAGAAATCCTATTGTGGAGACAATATTCAATACCTGCTTTAGGTATGTCAGAAAATATTTTGTACGAAAAGATTTTATCAAACCACTGACGTAGCTCTGATCTCCAGACACTCATCAGGTCTCCTCCCTGTTCTTCCCCTCAGCATTCCCTTAGGGAAGGGGTATGAAGCATGTACAACTGGCTGAAGGAGAACTAATATGAAAAGGTTTTACTGTCTTGAGTAGCTCCAGGAAGGGAGAGGGGAAAGAAAAACCTTTTCCTTATCTTTTCTGTGTCAGCTTTTTTGTCTTCATGTGGCAGTGGTGGTGGCTGGGAGTTTTGGGCAGAGATTTGGCTGATGGATACCTGCTATATTTTACTTTTGCTGTTGGATTAGGGGAGAAAGAAACCAGTTCAAACAGATCTAATTAAAATAGCTGTAAAACAATGCTTTTCTCTCAGATAGCAAGTTGCAGAGAAAGAATGGAGACTACATTGAAAGCAGGATATATCCAAAGTCAGTTCAACTGTGTTGGAATGGACAGCTATGATGAAAGAGATTTTTTTTTTTTTTTTTAAATGTTCTGATCTAGATCTCACTGGCCTATTTATTCCTACATTAGAGGGAGTTCAGGATCCGGCCCTACCTCTGTCTGAGTGTGTGAAAGTAGAAACCCACAATATGTAGATATGGGAATTGAACTGTGATGACAGCTGACTGGAAAACAAAGCACTAGCCAGTATGGTTTAGCCCTTGTGGGCAGGTATCCTGCCTCCAGGGCAGGAACACCTTTGCTTGTAGTTGTTTGCACTGGGCTCACCTAAATTACTTGGTTTCTGAAGAGGACAAGGTGTGTGAGGGCCTTTTCACAAGACCCTGTTACTGCCAAAGTAGAATTGTTGGCTGTTTTCCTAGGAGGTTTTCCTGCCATTGTTGCCTTGGCCCTGGCCTATGGTGGGTGAGTTCTGAATGCTGGTGCTGCTCTTTCGGAATACAGCCGCTTGCTTCATGCCTGAGCCTCTCCGGCATGCAGTAGCTTGATACTAAGTAGCTTGATACACCCTGTTCCATCAAATGTCAAAGTAATGATTAAAAGAGGACTTACCAACTTTTAACTCAGATTTTGTTGTTTCTCCTCCACCTGCTATATTTTAGCTGTGAATAGATACTTACATTCAAGAACTTTCTTTTTGTCATCCTTTCAGCTATTACAAGTTTATTTCTTTTTGGTCGTGCTAATCTTGCTCCACATGCACTATTCTTGTCATAAACAACCAGAAGTTTTATGCAGACAGCACTCTTATTTCCCAGCAGTTATATCCTGTGGTGGTGCCCTCTTGTCTGCTTTCACACTTCCCTGTGCATGGAAGTGGTTTTGTAAACTTGCATATAGAACAGGAGCTGTAATGATAAAGGGCACTGTCAGCAGTTGTGTGCCCTATCTGCTCAGATATCTGTGAGTGTCTTACAGATACGGAGTTTGAAGGTGTTACCTCTGTTCTGTGCTGCACTCTATCCCCCTTTTCAGCAAGACACATTAGCAGGCTGGGAGTCTCGTGCTGCTCCAGCAGTGATGGTGCCCCCCTGCTCTGCAGCTGTGTGCTTTGCAGGCATTCAGTAGTGCTTTGACATAAGGACATGCTTCTTACAGTTAACCATTTCAGTAAAAAATTATTGAAGAAAACCAAAGAGCTGCAGTGACCTACAGGAGAGTACTGCTGTGTGTAATAGTTTTCTTGTTTTCTCTTCAAGGATGGGGGAGAGCAGCAGCTGCCACATACCTCGTTGGCTTTGTGATCCTGGTCATCTGTTTTGCCCTCGCAGTCATCGCGTTCTCAATCGAGATTCTCCGCTTCAACTTTGTGCGAGGAATTGGAGGCCTGCTCTTTGTTGTTGGTAAGGCTGGGCACAAAGACAAGGTTAATTTAGATGTGAAACTGGCATCAGAAGAAAAACATGCTAGATGGGGCCTCCCTTACGAAATTAGCTGTCTGTGTCTGGTTTATGACTCATTTTCATGGGGAAAAAGAGAAGGTTGATTTTCCCTCTGAGAGCATAATGGTTAGGGAAACTCCAGTGGCCTTTGTCAGTTCTCACTTCCCCAAAAGCACTCTGTGGGGACACCCAACACCTTTGACCCTTCATTTCACATGCTAAGACTTAAGAGCTGAGAGCCCCGGGTGCTTCCCACCTTTCTGATGGGAGGAGGAGGAATGGGGCTCTGGGAGGTAACTGGCTCGGCAGGGTTCCCGGTGCTGGCTGTGGGACAGGGCTGGTCATGGCTTGCAGGTATGTGCCTTAGCAACCTGGCAATGGCAGCTGCAGCTGCCGCAGCCGCACAGGCATGGGGATCTGCCTGGGACAGAAGTCACATACCTCTGTAACAATGCAGATTTGATTGTAGGACTGAAGCTAATCCTTACATATCTTAAGTATGCACTTACCTCCACGTACCTTTTTTTAGTGGGAAATGTAATATGTTCACTGTAACTTACTCCTGGTTTTCTTTCTTTTCTCACTCTAGCTGCATTCCAGATCATTGGCTTGGTCATTTACCCCGTGAAATTCACAGAAGAAATTCCACTGACAGGAGATAACATGTTCAGCTGGGCCTATGGCTTTGGTTGGGCCAGCACTGTTGTTGTAATAGGTTGTGCTTTCTTCTTCTGCTGCCTCCCCAACTGGGAAGATGAAGTCCTGGGAAACATCAAGCCTACCTATTACTACTCCTCCCCAGAGAGAGCACCATACTTAAATTGAAAGATTAAGTCCAAGTACAGTCAACTGTCAAAACAGAGGAGCACCTCTGATGTATGTGTGGTGTGATTGGAAGAGACTGAAAAAACTCACCTTATTTTGCCAGAGTATTTCTTACAATATCTGGCAATAAATTAGGAAAAAACATTGGCATCTTAAACCAAATAGCTTTTACCTACAGTACTATTTACATATTCTCACGTTAATTCAGTTTGGGTGGTTTACTTGCTCCTTCATCTCCCAATTAATTGAGTCATCCTTATTTTTTTCAAACATTTGCTTATGAATAAAGATGGTAGAGTTTCAAGTGTAGAAAGGAAAAGGATACATTTTAAACAACCCATTAGTGGGTCCTGCAAGATAGGTTGTTTTTTTTACCTCTGACAAAATTCCTTAAACAGAGCTAGGAAAAAACACAGCCTTTCAAAGAATGCTTTTTCTTCTGTCAGTTAGTCCCAAGGAGGAAACTTCCGTGATACTATCACAGTCATCTGCTGCCTAAAAATATCTTCTCATTCCTGTTACTGGATTGTTGTTGACTATTAGCTATTTGAATTAAGGGGAAAATAAAATTAAAATTTATCTTCTGCCAATTGGTGCTGTTGGACAAGGTCTCCTAAAGCATGGAGCTGGTGTGTATAACGTAACAGTGGCTAATGTAACATTGGTGGGTTTGTGGCCACAGCAGGACTTGTGATGGAATCGCATATATATGTTGTCATAGATTCACATGTTGAACTACGTACATTTTTACATGGTATTTCAGGCATGCTGATTTAGAAAGTATCTTTGAGCACAAACATAAACTATTCTATTTGTCTACCTTTGTGAAGCTGCAGTGTTTTAATTATCAGTGTGCTTTGGAGGGAAATCTTAGCATAAGGTGTTTAAAAACCTCCAAAAGTTTCTAACACTGTGGTAACCTCAGAGTTTAGTAAACTTGGGTCTGCTTTGTGAGTGAGTAGGAGTAACAGGTAGAAATAGAAAGGCAGTTCTGTGAGCAATTTACATACGCAAACTTCATACAGACATCTGTGCCGGGGTAATCTGGCTGGCTCCTCATTTGTGTTCCTGTACCAGCAATTCCAAATGAGTATTCCAGTGAGGCGTAGTCGTGTCTGTGTTGGTCATGGATCTGCAGCATCTTAGAGCAGATTTAATTATTATAATCTTTGTCAGCGCTTTGTTCAGCTGGAGAAGAAGGAAGAAGTTCATTTTTTGAACTCCTCTTCCAGCTATGGGAGAAGTAGCTTTAGCAAAAACAGCCTGAGGAGGGTACAGGTGGGGTGGAAAGCAAATGCTTCATGTTACTCTGTTATTTCTTACTCTCATGGAGCTGGTACTTAGGAGAGGGTAAGTATGTGGGTATGTGTATTCATGCACATGTACAAAATAGAACTTAAAAAGCATTGACCAACAGACTGTAAAGCTAAGGTAATTTACAGCTAATCTTTTGCAGTGCCCTGTATTTCTTGTATTATATACTGTATAGCTTTCCATTTTGTAACAGCTTTTTCAATTTGAAAATGCTATAAATTGCATGTGATCCTGTTTTAGAGAGGCCAGGTGATTCCTGAAGGTCCTTTTTAGGCCTGTATTTTATAACTTTACAGAGCACAAATGTCTGCAGACTTCAGAATTATGTTACGAGCTCAGTTGTGGCATATACAATCAAGTGTATTTATGATTTTTGCTGAATAAGAGAGTTCTGTGACAAATGTGTCCTTTTTAAATTTTTTTTCCCTTTTCTGTACAGTACTGGCTGGTGGGGAATAATGTGTAGATTCACTGGAAGTAGATACTACCATTACTTGTATCATAAGTAATGATAGTACCTACTTCTAGTGAATTCAAAAAACAGAAGAGAATCTCAAGTCAGGAAAATCCTTGCACAACTAAAGCTGAAAAGGAGAAAAAAATGTGAGAAAATGGACACCTTTCCTAATGACAGGGAGGATGGTATGGTAATATGGTAAGCGGGTTTAGCATAATTTAAGTCTTTTGTATGCTTTTTTATAAGCATTGGCATAACTTGTCAAAAAAGCCCAAATGTAAAATAAACTTGGCTCTGAATATACTGGGAGGGGTAGAAGCATAACCAGCATGTTACACAACTAAGATGTTCCCAAGAAAGCTATTGCAAATAGTCATTAATTGCTTTCAAGTGATATTAATGTATGTGACACTCCTTTCAAATGTGGTGGCTTAATTAAAAATGTTTTAACTGACGGTTGTAGAAACTTGGTGGTGTTTGTGGTTCATGGATTAATTTCATAAAATCAAACAAATAAGCAATTCTTTTCTAAACGTGAATATCAGTATCCATAAAGTGTCAGGTCAATAAAACGAAGTTAAAGACCTCATATCCAGGGGGCAGCAACTTCATTTTCCAGTCAAATAAGCTTCAGTATACACTGCAAAACATGTCTGTGCACTTTCATTGAAGTGCCAGGCATAGAATGTTCTTTGCCAAGCCGAAACCTCTGAAGTGCATCACAGCTTAAGGGGCAACTCTCAACGTTTTAAATACACAACTGTCTGCAGGAGGTCTCGGGTGTGGGAAGTCTGTTTTTTATCAAAACTGTTCCAAGTGCCTTTCCTACACTGATAAAGAAATTTAGATAGTGAAAAAAAGATGGTGTACTCGCCTGCTATTTTCAGTGGAAGGCTGCACTTTTCCCATGATTAGAAACCTTCCCACTTCTAACCTCAGGTTATGCATGGCCCATATTATAGCCCTGTCCTAGTGGCGTTTTTAAAGAAAGCAAATCAGTCAGTCACTGCTGTCTTACACCAGCCTGTGGCTTCTGATTTCTGGAAAGACAGGTTTATCATTCTCCTGTTCGGTTTTTTTATCTGTCCGCTTCCTTAAATGTCTTATTTTTAAAATTCATTTTCTATCCTGGATTCTGGTGCCTTGCATGTGTTTCTTTTTGGGTTTTGGTTCCATGTCTCCCCCTTTTTAATTACTTTTAATTTAAAATAAACAAACAGGAAAAATATTTTGGTTCCTTTTAGATTTTCCTAAATGCTCTGAAGATAATTGCAGGGTTTCTGTAATGCCCTTCTTTTGACAAGAAGAAAATTCGTACTCCTGTTTGCCTACCAGTCTGTATTAAGCTGCAGCCTAAATCTGTGCTCACTAAAATCACCTGAACATCTCCAGTGAGCTTCAGGCTGCAGGGTTGCTCCTTCATATCCAAACTGGGAGAACAGGGAGAAGTTCAGGAGAATCTGAGCACACTTGGCCCTTGTCTCAGGGGGAGTTATGAGCAATCAAAAATGTGCATGACTGAGTACTAGGGAAGACTAATTGACCTGAATGGGATGATTAATGCTTAGATCTCATGGATATGGGAAACAGCTGCCACACCCCACTGGGATTTTGTATTTTTAGTTGACGTAACAAGTGACTAATTTTTTAGACAATTCATTGACAAGATAGAATTCTGAAAGATTATTCACCTGACCTTTACATCCTGCAAACAAGGGCTTTTGGACATAGAATACATACATAAATCAAGGGAGTGTAGTAACAGATCATTCGGGAGGGGGGAGGGTTGTTATGGTGATAAGCACTGCAGAAACAAAAACAACCGCATGCTAAAAGAAAATGTTGCACACACATGCACACAAAGAGAGTTGCTGAGATCATTGAGCATTTGCAAACTAATGAACCAAGCACATATATCTATGGAAACCAAAACGCTTTAGGAGATGCACGACATTTGAGAGAGCAGAGGTACTGGTCCCACAACTCAGAGCAGTGGGGGCTGCTGGCAGTATGGAAAAGCACCCTGAAAAAACAGGTTAATCTGTGCCAGTAGGTGAAGTTGCACAGATTTTTAAATAAACTTGGGAGATGATACTCACAACCAGAATAAAGTTTAATCAAATCTGGAGGATGCATTTGTCAAAAATAAGGATGCTGAGTTTCTGAATTTGATTCCTGTAACAAGAGTTGGTACAGGAGTAGCAAAATCCGTGTGCAGTGGGTTCACAGAAGCTGGTAAATGCCAGTGTTACTGCACAGGTGCAGCAGTTTACATGTGTAGATCCCATTTGCTGCACATGTGCAGTGTGTTTATGAGGTAGTTCCAATGACTCCGTGGTGCAGGTCTGCACTGGTACAGTAGGCAGCCTTTTGTCTGGGATTTCCTGGTGTCCTAAGGTGTGGGCAAAGCTGCACCAGCTATGAAGCTTGACATCTAGAAATTCCAGGCAAAAATCCAATGCCCTCAAATTTTGCCTATGTAAAATTGTATTTCAATTACTTGAGAATTGTTAGAATAATCCAAAGGGTTTTTTCATTAGGATTTTTGAATGTATAAATTTGATAAAGCTGTATTTATAATAAAGACTGTAGAAGAAAACGTACAGACATGCCTGGAGCTTTATAATATAAGCATTACAGCTATAAACAAGATAAATAATAATCTGTAATAAGAACTATGCATTATATAATAGAATTAATACATAGAAATGAATTATATTCCTCATGGCTTCATCTTTGTAGGATTGGATAACACTAGAAGAGTTGGTGTGGCTGCTTCTTTTTATTTATCTCTGGGAATGGGGACAAAACACTATTTTTCACAGAGATCTTTGTGAATACAGAATATTTTATAAGCATCAAAGCTTGCTAAGACTCAAGGTGATACATTGAAAATCAATGTTCACTGAGTTTGAGAGGGCCCAGAAAGGTTTGGAGTGAGCACTCAGATTAAACTGTGAACATAAAAGCCAGGTAAGTCCTATCCTACAGTGTGCTGCCCTGGGAAATGATCATGGATTGCAGTAGCCTAGTTTGATGGTCACAATCCTGAATACACGTGGAAGCATATGACTGGGGCAGGAGCTGACCTGTGGCCATTACACTCCCTTTTCAGGAAACAGCCTATTTTTAAGCTCTCTTTGTGTTAGCAATCCCTTACTATGGGAAATAAGCAGAACTTACAATGAAAAAAATAGTTTAGGTGAATTGTTATACCTGAAAATTAACTTCTGACTTGAAATAGAAAGACAAAACAACTTGAAAAACAAAACTTGGGAAAGTCATAATTGGCATTTAGTATCAAGACAATAAGTTGAAAATGTTGCTAGGAGATTTCCATTTTAATTTCAGCCCTCTTGTCAAATCAATTTCACATCAAACTTTTAAAACTGAAGAGGTAATTTCCATGTAACTTGTTAGTGTCAGCAAAATCCTTCTTTTGGCTGGAGAATCTACAAGTGAAAATTCCTGGCTGAAACCCTTTGAGATATGCTTGTTGTGCATGTCTTATCTGTAAATCTCAGTGTTTAAACAAGTAGCTATTCCCAACTGACCCATAAGGCAGAGCAGATAAAAGCCATTTCTTTGACAGAGAACTGTAAGTAGCAAGGCTGTGGCACCTGGGAATTACCTAAGTGAAGCTGATTTTATTCCTCTCCTAAGGCAACTGAGCTTTATGCTTTACAAGGAGTTACTGTTATGATCCACTACAACAGGACAAGTATTCAGTTAGCTTACCTATGCCACAGAGAAGTTGTGGAGCCCAAAGCAAGTAGCTTAAGTAAAATTATCCCGTATGTAGAACAGAGCTGTGCTGTACCACTCTAACTGCTTACCCACTGGTTCATAAAATCCCTGTATGCAACATGCTATGATTCTTTCATTCTATGATTCTGTGTGCTCACCAGAGAGCTTGTGCTCCCGACAGCCACTCAAGGAAGATACAGACACTCACAATGGTTTCAAGTGTCCAGAGGCCATCTCAGCTCCTAACTGAGTAGCTGATTTACAGGACACCCTTGATTTCAGCCTTTTGCCTGGAGAAGGGGGAGTTGACTGAACTGGTTAAACTTCTACAGAGCATCTGTAGGAAATGCCTGGAGATTAAGCCTTGTTCCAATATACATCTTATCATGTCCTTTGGCAAAAACTAGCTGACAATTAAATCCGTGCTCAGGCACACAGAGTCTTTGTACTTTCCCAATCTTGTGTTTTCGTTATTCGCATTTTCCTGACACAGTCTTGAATTGCTCACATAAATGACAGTCCTGGATGCCGCCCCATGCTTGCATCTTGGGTGTTAAAACTTACTGGTTTGCACATGTATTCTTGCTAAGGAGAGGAAGAAAGCCCTTTTAGGCCTAAGCCTTTTTCCTGTCAAGGCAAGCCTGCTTTACTGACAAGATCCAGCCAGCGCTGCATGTGGGGCAGGCTTTGGAGGTCCTGCAGCAAGCTGGTCCTGGATGACTCTTGCTAAAAATCTTAAAAAAACCCAGTGGGAATTTTCCTCTGAGCTCAGTAGTCAGTGAACAGAGGAAGTATCCAACATCTGCAGAGCTTTCCTGTGCTGTGTGGGACATAGAGGAAAGCTTTCCCAAAGGCACAGCAGCAGGACTGAGCACCCGCTATTCCCCAGGTCATCATAAGCATCATGGAGAAGCATCATAGTGCCTGGAGAGTTCCTCAAAAAGGGTTGGTGTGGGCAAAACTACAGGATCTCAACTGTGTGCATTTTTGTAGGAGGGTGGGGTTTTTTTTGAAAAGAAGTAAAGTCATGTCCTGTTCAGAATGTATTTCATGTGTCCTTCTAATTAACATAAAGGAATTGCAGCTTGGATTACCCAAGTGAACACTTCTGATGTCTAAAGGTCTTTTTCTACATGTGCCTGCTATGGATGAAATAATAATCACGTGGAGAACAGTACTGCCTCGCTGCCCAGGGGATGCAGGGAGTGACCACAAGGTACAATTTGGCTGACTGAGTTGCTTCACTTTTGGGCTGTGGTTGTAACAATAACTGCAGTGCAGCCCTCTCCAAAGGGAAACAGTAGATTGGCATTAGCAGAAAAAGAAAAAGACCTATGGTTGTAAATAGATTAATAAATACAGTAGTAATAGCTACCAGATTTATGCTCAGAGTGACTTTTTAGATGTAAGGTAGCACACAAGAGAACAGATCATAAAATAATCTTAGCAAAACTTTTTAAATCCACATTCTGGGGACTTCTTGTTTATAAGCAGTGTGAATATCAGAGAATGAAAATGTGCTTGCTGCAAAAGTCATGAACATGCACCACAGCTGGTCATCTTATGCCAGTCCAGTAATTTATATAGCTTAGCTGACCAGGTCAGAGAATAAAGGTGAATGAAAATATGCTGCCAGTGATTTGTTGGCTTCTTCTTTCGCTAAGAAAAGCATTTGTGTCTTGGCTAGAAAGGGCATATTTTTATTTCTAACTCTAATGCTGTAGAATTGTTTGTTTTATCAATATCCTCCTGCTTACTTGGTTACCTCAAGTAATAATGAAGATTCATTAACAGTATTTTTAAGTGCAGAAAGTGCACTACAATCTAACAGTTTTAGCATTGATAATATATCTTCGTTTTTGACAGATGATGCAGGTGTTAGCCAGGAGGGACTATCCACAGATACTGGAGAAGGAGAACAAGCATTTGCTTTCATGTAAACACTCAGCTTGTACATTGTAAAAGATGAAGCATGGTGAAGGTAAGTCATCAGTTCACTCAAAGTTTCCAATCATTTTTCCCTGTTTGCCATAGGAGTATCAGAATTACACAAGATAGATACATCATTTTGTCACCTTTGGATGTATCTCCCTCTCTACTGTTCAAGGTATCACAAATTACCCTTTTACTGAATGTGAAGATTGCTTGTAATTCTAAGTTACTTAAGGATGACAAAGGTGGCGAGACAGAAACATTCGTGGTGACTGAACACTACTCACCTTTCTGTCACAATGTGATGTTCTCTGTGGTATCACATTGCAAGCGCTAACATTTGTGACAGTTTGCATTCATCCACAGGTGAGCTGTAATAGAAACTGATGACAAATCCTTCATTAAGTGCCTATCTGAAACATGGCTGAGCATTCTAAATTCAAGGAGGATCATTTCACTCCTCAACAGACATTGGTTCTCAAATGCGTGACAGTACCTGACTTCATACTAGATTTCAGGGACAAAGTTGCTTTTATTTGATTTGCCTATTTCCTTATAAAGCTGTAATTTTGTGAAAGGTTGAAACTTGGCAAGAGGCTAGATAGAGGCAGCTGAGTGAAGGCTTGTCTATACTCTACTGCCACATTCATGAGTATTTCTGAAGCCGTCTTTTAAAAAACATTTAATATCCAAACCTGTGTTCTCTCAAACTTTCAGATTCTATTGTGCCCACTTCTGCCTCAGCTGTGGCAAGAGAAAGAACATGTGTATACAGACTTGGACAGCTTGCAGGTACCAGCATAGTGTACTAAGGTTGAGCTTCAAATGATATTGGCTTTATGTAAATTTTTCTTTTAATCATGCATAAAAAGTCATATATTGCAGTGTTACTGAACAGGTAAATGATATTTTAAACAGTAGGTTAATGATAACTGAATTTGTGGATAGCACAAATGTGGACTACAATGGAAGATACATTCTATTCTAAGGAAATGGTTGTTCCCTGAAGTTTACTTCACACAAAAAAAAAAGTGAGATTGTCCCTTATTTCCAGCTCAAAACAGCAGCTGAGGTGTCTTCATAGTTGGCTGTAGCTTTCAGGAGCATTCAAACTCAATGGCCAAAACAGTAAAAACTGCTCTCACAGAGGCCTGTTGGATACCCCTGATGGACCTCGCACAGCCACAGGGATATTGGACTGTCTGTGCCACAGGGCGGCTGCTGGCAGGATGCTTCAGCTGGCCAGAAGGAGAGATAACACAGCCACACCACTGCTAATCTACCAGCAGGCTGATGAGGTATCTGATGAGAGATAAGACATGGTGTCATATTAACTTCTTCCAATCAAATTCTTCATGGAATTACTACTTCTTTGCTGTGCTGCAGCTCATTGCTGTGGATGTTCCAGTTTAGTTCTCTGCGAGATCAGTGCCTCTTCAGGTACAGAGTATCAGTGCAATGTAAATTATTAATTTATTTTATTTAGGCCATTATTGATTCATGAATATTAATTCAGAAAAATGCTGTGGAGTTTGCAGTTCACAAGCAGTTCATGGCTGTCACATTGCACCATGAGAGCTGCAATACAATAGCAAATTTCTTCAAGTAAATGAGGTCACTACTTGGATGCAGCCCCACCTGACAAAATCCACCATGGGAGCAAAGGATACTTTGCATCCTCTGGGCTTAACTGTGTTTCACACAAACCAGCTTTGATCAAGGGCTGCAGCTGCTTCCAGATGTAAGTGCAATTGGGCCCTACCAAAATACTAGGTTGTAGCACATGTTAGTTCAAAGGAAGAGTGCAGGGAACACAGCAATATCGCTTCTGAGCCGACAGACAGAAAACTCTGCCTTGCACTCGGCTGGGTGTCCTCCCAGGGCATAGAGAGGTGATGGCTCATCCCTGCATTGCTCTCTTAGCAGCCGCAGACAGGCTCTGACAGGCCTCAGGCAGTGTGTGTGCAGCCAGATCCACACACAGGGAGTGTTTGTGAGGCTCAGCCAAATCAAAACTTGGGTTTTGTTCTCCCATTACATCCAGATCATACTGTATTTTTAACAATAAACCTCGGTTTTGTTTTCCTCTGTACCTATGCTCCAGAAGGGCAAGAGAGAACAGTCACATTCTTTACTGTCTTAGCTTTATAGCAGCTAGGGGAATTTCTTTAATCGTAGAAAATAAGGGATGATTTTATCTTTAAATGGAGTCCTAGAAAGGCAGCTTACAGCCTCCAGGTGGCAAGTTTCAGAAGCACCCACTATGTCATGCAAATAGTTCCCTCTCGTCTCTGCTTTCACCTGCCATAATGCAAATCCCTTGGAAGATAGAAAGGTGTAAGCAGCCCTGTGAGATGCTCCTGCTGGTGGGAATGTCAGGAAGGAAAGTGTTAAATGCTGAGGGTAAACATCTCCTGATTTGTTACCTAGTCAGCAGGGCAGAGAAGATCCCACAGATAAACCCAGCCTCGAAGCTTCTCCCCAGCTCAACTGGTTATTGCTCAGCGGCAGCTCTTACTCATCTGAATCTAGGTGGAGCTCCTTCCCTCCCTCCATCCCTCCCTCCCTCTCTGTCCTGGCTGAAAAGCTTTTCTCCAACATCTGCACACGCGCCCGTAGGTACCGGCACCGCCTTTCCAGGAGCTCTGCAGGGGCGCACATTGCTCTGCGTCGCTGAGCCTGTGGCAGAGAGGGCCGTCCTCGTCCCGCCAGCCACCTGCCCTGAACCATGGTGAAGTACGGCCTCGACTACACACGCTGCAGATGGATCCTACCCCTGCTCCTGGGCATAGGAGTCATCTTCGGTATCATTGCACTGGCGGGCAGGGGCTGGCTGGAGTCGCAGACCTTGCCCTATGTGCAGCAAGCGTCGCTGTGGCAGAACTGCAGGAGACCTGACCAGGGCGGGGAATGGAGCTGCGAGTCCCTCATGGGCTACGGTAAGCACCTACACGGGTGGTGGGGAGCAGGCTCTGAAGCAGAGGGTCACATCCCCCAGATCACCTTCCCTCAGCTCTCCTAAATGTATCACCCAATACCTGGCATTTATATATGAAGCCGTGGGCAATAGGGACTGTCACTGAAATACACCAAGGCTTTTGACTAACCGTGTGAAGAAATAAAATGCCCTCACATCCCTGTGCAGGAAAAAACCTAGTGGATTACGTAGTACGTGAAAACCCACACATGGTATTGTACCGGTGCAGAAAATAACACAGGATTTTCTTCCTCTCTTAGAAGAAGTTGGTAAGCTCTTCTCACTAATCATTACTTCTCAGAACTTAACGGCTACCGATGATCAAACATCCAAACAACAAGTTGTGTGGGTAAGCCTGGTGTTAGTGTGACAAGCAGGTCTGAGTGCCAGGAAAAGGGAGGTAAAAATGTAAGATGGTAGGAAGATATTCCCAGGGAGTGTCAGGCTACAGAATGCTGCCCTGAAACTGCTCCGGTAGGTGGGTCGTGTGAAAGAGTCTCCTTGTGATTATGAAAGAAAGCTTTAAGAGATGAAAGGATTTCTTGTTCGTGCTGAGTTTTGGTGAAGTATGCTATTAAACATGTTGACCCAGGTACAATCTTCAGCTTGAAAAGATGTAAACCACAAGTGCAGGAGAATACCCCAAGCGAAGGGTCACTCTGGATGTGCTCTGATTCTTTTTTTTCCTTTTTTTTTTTCTTTCTGTATATTTGCTATTGGCCATGGTCTGACACAAGTAAATGTTAATGAAGGGCTGTTAGCCTGAGCCAGGAAAAGTTCAAGAGTTGTTACAATTTATATGAATTCAAATTACAAGGAAGAACTTTTCTCTAGGGCTCAGAATTTCAGCTGTTCTTGTTAAAAATACATGTAAAAGCACTTGCTGAAGCAATCTCAGGGATCATTTAGTATGGTGTTTCAAAATTGTTCCTGAAGGTCTAGTGTATGCCATGAAACGCTATTTTCTATGCACAAAATTCAGCTGTAATGAGTTAATTGTAGCAGGCCTCTGTGAGTGTAGGGCTCCAGGCATGACCAGCTCCACTGAGCATCACCATCCAGTCCTGCTCTGTGGCTGGGCTCCAGCATCAGCTCTGTGGCTGGGCATAAGACAAGCCAGCAAATTGGCCTCTGCTACATGGCACTTGAGAGCAGGAGAAAGAACATGATGCTTAGTAGAGGGCTTCTCAGTCCTGAGTTTCCTCCTAAGTTTCCTGAAAAGTGAGCCCTCATCTTGATCTCCAGGTTAGGCCCTGGAGAATGCCACGAATGCCAGCTTTAACTGGATGGAAAACACTGAGATGTTTCACCTTGCTTCTCTTGATAATACAAGGGAAATTTCACCTTACTTCCAGGACTTAGATAGGTGTTTGGCATTTCACTTCCTTCCTTATCCTGCCTCACTCTGATAGCCTTAAATCCTGCAGCTGTATGCACAGCTTCCCTGGAAACTAGGCAGCATCTACAGACAAACCAGGGAAGTCATCCTCTGTGTGGACTTTCCTGCAATGTCTAGGGTTACCGTGATCACATCCACAATAAGTCCAGTACTTTTAACACAAACATGTTGGACTCGGTACACACATGCAGAACATTATCCAGGAGGTACATTGGAGAGTCCACTGATGCTTCTGAATACATTAGAAATGCTGTCCATAAGCTGCATGACTGCATTATGCCCTCAATAGGCATGCATCTATCACTTGACCTCTTCAAGGTGACTAAATACCCAGGAAGCCTAAGCAAATCCTCAAAATCCACCTGGACAAAATTTCCAGGATATGTCTGGCACAGTGGAGTCACTTAGCCAGTGGGAGAATATGTGAAGGCTTGTATGTAAACAATGTGTGCAAAGGCCAGGTAACAGTGGGCTACGCTGCCAGGCTCCTACGTCTGCCAGGTTATGCCATTAAAATGCAGATCTCGCCCTTCACAGGGGTGACTTATCCCTGACCCAGGAGAGGACTGTAGACCTGACTGTTAAGGATGCAAACTCATGTCACTGTCCTGATCCCTTCCAGACCTTTCCCTCAGACACCTTCTCTCCAGAGGTGGGATGTGCTCAGATCCAATCCCGTTCTCCATTCCTCCTTTCTCAACAATGCAGGGTTGGAATTTTTCTTTTGTGACTCCCACCTTTTCTCATGCAGAGCAGAGGTGGCTGATGCTGGCCTTGGATTCCACCCAAAGACCAGGCCATAAGAGCATCTCACTTGTGAGCACCCAGGTCTTGTGTTGAGCCTGATTGCGGCTGCCTCAGTGATGAAATATAGGGTTTTAGTAATTCTGGGATTATATTTATCTACTGTTCTCCAGAAAGGTCATGGAAAACAAGCATTCAGCATCATGTTCTGTGGGATGTTTAACTTTGTGCCAAGCTAAACACAGTGCTGGTTAAACAAAGTGTAATTACATGCCTTCCTGAGTGCAGAGACAAAAGATGTGATGTAAATATAAAGGACAGAAATGTTTTACATCCTTCCTGAGATGAGATCTCTTTTCCCCCCCTCTGTTCCACAGTTTCCATCTTGTTTCTTCTGACCTTTGCTCTCTGCTTCCATGCCTAATCTGCCGCTGGCTGGGTAGGTTCTGAAATTCATCCCTCCTGCAGGGGTGGTTTCACTGATAAACATGATATGTATGTGTACCCCAGCAGCTGCCAGCAAATATTGTCAACATGACTTGGACAGTGTAGTTATCTTAATCCACTATAGTCATCTTCATCCTATCATAATTAGATGTAATTGCAACATCCTTGCAAGTTGTTAATTATAATGTGGAAATTCAAATCAAATTCTGCACATGTAATGTTTATAATTCCCCTTGAACCTCGGCTGTTTGGCTTAAGATATGTTTATACAGTTGAAAGACAAAAATCCAGCATCATTGAGGTTGGTTATATCGGCAGGGAAGAAGGCTGAATATTTCATTGGCTGCACCAGTGGAGTTCGGAGTTCTTGAATTTTTTTTTTTTTTTGGAAAGACAGTAGAGTAACTCCACCGATGCACTTATCTTCTGTGAAAGCATCTGCTCACCTGTGGTCTTTTGCAAAGTTTATGAGCTCTGTGGAAAGTGAGAATATAAAGAGTTTACACACTCTGTTGTCTTCTCCAAGACTTCATCTGCTTTAACCATATGACACTCACGTAGACTTTATCAAAGACTTTTGCTTTTCAAGCATATTTAGTTCAAATAAATAGAACTTTCTAGGAAAAAAAACCCAGTGCATTAGGACACTTACTCAAAATGCATGGACTTTAGGATGAGGGACTGAGAGATTCATTGCTCTTGCTCTTCATTGCTCTTGCACTTGAAAAAAACAAAGGGCTCAATCTAATGACATGCTTGAACATTTACAAAGAGAGATGAAGACTTTTTGGATAGATAATGAGTGATATGGAATGATCTGTGTGGGACGTGGCTGAGCTTACAAAGAAAATGCACAGGTTAAACCCCATCATGATGCTGGCACAGCACTCCTTTGTTTTTCTTGTTCTTTGGCCATGTTACCCATCTTGAACAAGGTGTGTCTTGCAGACCTGAGACACTTCTTCAGTATGTAATTTATTCCACTGCAGGCTTTGAAGATGTTTAAACATGTGTAGGTAAACACATAATAAACATAAATAATGTGGGGGGAAATAACTGATTTTATTAGTCTGAATGTGATGCACAACAGGGTGAAAAACTTGTGGCTAAACTTGTCCCATTTTATCTTCCACCCAGCCTTGCAGTTCTTCCATGTGCAGATGCTGCCATCAAAACAACTGAAAGTTTAAAGCTCTAAGTGTGTGTTGAAGAGATAATCTTATTTGCATAGTGCAAACAGAGATCTTGGGGAAAAAAATCAGGCAAAGGCATTTCCACATGGCAAGTGGAATCCACATCTTCAGTTATTTTCACATCATAATATTCAATTATAGCTTTTTCCTGGGATGTGTGGAGGGTCTTCTGGCTGTGGAGATTAGTGGAGGGATGAATGATTTTGGCATCTGGAAAGGACACCTTCCTGCAGCTTGTCTTCCAGGCAAATAATGGGCAACTATGTTCTAGGTAATTCCAGTTTTATTTTGGTCTATGAATATGAACGCAACACTACAAGATAAGAAGGCTAGTGTAGTATGATTATAATGAACAAAAACTACTTCAAATATGACAGCAAATAAGTATGGCTGCAGGACAAGTGAAAGAAGGAAATGTTGCAAAGGTAATATCATTTTGACAAAAGAAATATTCTGCATCTCCATTGATGAGTAGATTTTTTTCCCTGTTTTGCCTGTATCAGCCTTTCGCTTCTGGGGAATCTTTTGCTACGATGAAGCACCATTTATTATTCTGGAGGAAGAACAAAATAGAAATCACTTACTAAGAATCCCCAGATAATGATAAAACAGCAAGTTTACGTGGTGTGGTTAGGATCAGTTTCCAAGCAGCAAAGTCCCTCTCTTGGTACTACACCTACCACTGGCCTTGCACTGCTGGCAACACAGCTCTCCCTCTGGAAAGTTACCTTCTCCATCAGAGCAGTGACTCATCACACCCAGGGACCAAATTTTGCTACTGCCACACTCCCTACGTAAAACTGTTTTTCCTTCCCCCACATTCCCATCACATCTGACAGCCAGCACCTAATCCCAGCATGGGGAAACCCTTACTTGCCTCAAGATAAAGCAAGCAGCCTGAGCAGAGTGACACAGGGATATTTCCAGAGGGACAGGATGGGATACAGCAGGGCCTGGGAGGAGAAACAAGATGTCCCAGTGGCTCTTTGGCATCTGAGGGTGTCTGTACATTGGAACAGAAACGAAGTAAACAAGTAACTGTGCTTTTGAAGTAGGGAACAGCTCAAGTCATGGGGCCTTTATTGCAGATTTTTCCTGAAGTCAAGGTTCTGCACTTAATAGCTTTCAGGATTTGGTAAAATCCAAGTAGGTTTGCAAAAGCATCTTTGCAGCTGGAAAAGAGGCTGGGGAGGTTTCTGACCAGTTCAAGGAAGCCTGTGGGAGAGCCCAGGATGGACCCAGCTCTGCCCTGTGTGTGGCCTGGATTAAAGGGCAAACCAAGACTCCTTTGACACAGGGTGAACTGAAAATGAAAGCCTTCTGCTGCTCCTGCTGTATTGTAGCATAAAATGGTTCTATTTACAGAAAATGATTGTCTGTAGTTTTAATGACAGTATGTAGAGAAGCATATAATTTCCTAAGACATCATTCTCCTAAAGGTTTAATGTTACCTGAGACTAACCAGTGAGAAATGAGATTACAAGATTAGTTACTGAATAATGTAGAATACTCAATAATTATTCAAAGCTTAGAATGAGAAAAAATACAGTCTCAAACATATAGCCAATGAAAATTCACAACAGTGTATGTAAGGAATGATGCAAGAAGGAAAAAATAATTTGATTTTTCCCCAGCTTGTAGAAGACACTCCATGGTTTCTAAACAGATATAAGAGAAGGGAATCAAGGCCAGAGCATTTAATTACAATGACAATTTTTATTCCTTATCTGCAATTGCTAGCATGCTTTTCCTTGTAGTTTTAGAGTTTGTCCTTTTATAATTTCAGTGGCAGATTCATTTAATCAGATTCTTTTCTAAATAACAGTAATGGTCTTGAGCAATTAACTCTCCAGAGAGCAATTGCACATGTAATCCCACTGTTTATTATCCAGCCTTCCCTTAATAATTACAGTTAGATTATGTGTAAAAATAGCAATCATGTGGAGCATTCTCTTCTGCCCATCAGGAGATATGAACTGCTGGTGCTGAGGATTTT
This sequence comes from Edolisoma coerulescens, assembly GCA_013397115.1. Classification (NCBI taxonomy): domain Eukaryota; kingdom Metazoa; phylum Chordata; class Aves; order Passeriformes; family Campephagidae; genus Edolisoma; species Edolisoma coerulescens. The sequence continues at coordinate 1,294,520 of VWZW01006867.1, forward strand.
GAGAAGATCCTCCACAGTTTGCATTGTCAGGCCCTGAAGTGCTTTAGAGAGGATTCCATTCACTTATACAGAAGGCATCTCTGCTGAGAGCATGTGGAAACTTGTGGCCAAACTCTCAATCCTCTTCACCTCATGTCTTCCTCTAGTTTATTGAGGTAATCTGATACAGCGGGGCTATAACAACATCTCCATAGTCCGAACAGTGATAAGGGCTGCAAGATGCATTTCAAACTCCATGGTAGGTTTAAACAGATTACTTAAGTGGGAAGGTGTTACACAGCAAAAGAAACAGAACTCTCAGAACATTTTTTCATATTTCTGTGTCACTTCTCACTAGCAGCTTTTGTTGTTCTGAGAAACCTTAAACACACTGACTCAGTGAGCATTGTAATGCCATGTTTCTTCTTTGTCAAGTACCATCACAAAATAACTCATTGCTCAAAAATTCCCAGGAATTCCCAGGAATTCAACGTAGCTTGTGGAGTGCTGACACTAGCTTGTGTTCCAGAGGTTTCTGGCTTCCTTCTACTAGTACTAAATAACACTTCACATCACTTCAGTCCTGCTGAATTACTAATCTGAAACTGAATACATCTAATGTCACCTACTGTGCTGACATATGCACGCTGTGCCCAAATTAGGCCCCAAAAAATAGTGCAGTCCATTTAACAACCTCATCAGCAGGAAGCAGCAAGGGACAAAGATTTTCAGGATTCATTGTAAAAGCTGTTTCATTAACAAGAAGAGTAAATAAATTCAATATATTTTTATGAGCACAGAGCATGACTTCTGCTTATATGTTGGGGTTTTTATTTTGCAAATGGTAAAATTTTGCTTCTACCAGAAAATCCGATCCAGGTTCACAGCTGCTGTCTGTTAGTGGGAAATTCCCTAGTGCAAAAGGTGACTTTCAGCAAGGTTTCAGAACAAAGTTTGCCCACAGCATGAAAACTGTAGATCAAGAGTGACAGCAAATCTTGGTGCAGATGGAAATAAGATGTAAATTCAGTGTTCGTTAGTCCCAAGTGACTCTGGGAATATAAAACTTAAAAAGAGCTTTTTTTGGAAGGGTTCCACTGTTTTGATTAGAAGTCCTAGTTCATAGCCTGTGTTATCATGGAAATTGATTCTGTATAATTCACATTAAATATTTCAACCCACTCAGGTGTAATTAGGGAGCAGGTCCATCTTGCTATTCTCATCAACTGAGCTTATGTAAATGAACCGATTAATCAATACCTTACCTGTTTTATTTACCTGACCCTCCCAAACCCCACATACACATCCAAGTATATGTAATCCTGCTTTAATTTAAAATAAATAGGAAAAAAATAGGAGGAAAAAATGTTACAGCATTAAAGTGTATGAGGCTGAGCTTTAATCCTGAGATTTTCTCAGTGTGTGCAACTGCTTCTGAAGATAATGTGAGATAGGGGTACTCCCTGACTCTCTCATGAGCAAACCTTTAATTTTGAGGCACTGTGTGTGCATTATTTTTAATAGCTAACTTACTCCCTTGGTGCTCCCTTTGATGATGGCTCTACACCCTCTGCCCCTTCTGCCTTCCCAGCACTAAGTAAGCATCAGGGAGTAGCCCTCATTAATACAAGATTTGCAAAAGCCAGCTTCTCAATCCAGCTTGTACATGCCTGAGCTTATGATGAGATGAATCTGAACCACTCCCTCAAGACGTAACTGCTCCTCCCCTCAAATTCAAGTCGGAATAGCTTCTAAGTTTAATTGCCTACCTCAGTAAGAAAGGAGGGTTGCAGATTACATAAAGGCTTTGCCTGTGTTTGTGAGTGAAGTCAGTGGTGAGGAATTAATAGGTTTTTCCTTTAAAGGAGTTAAAGCCCACCAAGCCACGCTGAGCTATCACTTTAGCATGCAGCTATGGACAAAACACTGCCTTCTGCTAATATATACTGTGTTTTATTGATAGAAGACCTACTCATAAAGGTTCTGGTTTTAAATGTTGTCATTTAAAATCATTATTATGGCGTAATTGTCCTAAAGTCCTAATCCTTTCTCATTTATATGGACCTGTTACTAATAACTGAGAAACTTTCGCAATGACATTATCCTAGTGTGAACCTAAATAGGTCATTCTCTGTTTCCACGGTTGTCTTTTAAGTAGTGGCAAGCTAAAAGCCTGTTCCAGCTCACATAAAAATGGCTTTTATGTTATGAGACAATACTCTGTCATTAAACCAGAAATACATATTAACAGCCAATGAATTCTAAAAAAGTAATGCTAGGGGAAAAAGAACAGATTTTGTTCTTTCTTTGTATGGCAAAAAGGTTGCTGCACAGAAAGATTAAAAATTCTGTATTCCACTTCAAAAGATATAAATTCACACAAAAAAAAAATCCAAAGAAAAACCTCCAGTATTCACTACCCATGGGAAAGATATACGGAGAATGAAGCTGTTTTAAGAATGATCCAGATGCAATGAAGACAGAAACTCAGGAAATAGTATACATCCAATCCTTTGATATTATTTTCCTTGTTTTATTCTGTTCATAAATTATCCATGACTAATACGTGGTTTTTTTCTCATTTGTACAAACTTCCTTTGAAATAATTTTCAGTCAATGGCTTTCAGCCTGCACATGCAGTTTATTAATAAGAAGCTGCTTTTGATAGTTTCTGATTTATTTTGTCTGTATACAAACACATGCACACTTGTATTTCAATGCCAGCTCACGTGATCAGCAAACAATTGCAGAGATTATAGTGTGCGTTTGTTTTCAGAAAGAACGCAGAAATTTCCCGGAGCTGGCATGTTACAGAGTCAGTATTTCCAGAAGACAGGATTCTGCACTGTGTAGTGTTGCACAGGTAACACAGGAAATCCAGAGTCCTGATGATGTGGGTTAATGAGTCTGATGGACCATCTTAAGATTCGTGCTAAGGGAACGTTAGCTTCAAACTGTTCTGCTGCAAACGTGCCCTTTCACACGGAAACTTTCTTGAGGAGAACAAACCAAAGGGAAATGGGTAAAACCTGGCCAAAGCAGTTCCTTTTCAAAGTGAAGCATATGCTCTGCAGTGTTCGCCACACCCTGACAAAGAACGTCAGGTTGAGAAACTCGAGTTCAGCTTTGTTTCCAAAATAATAGTCTTTCCCTTTAATCACAGAGAAGTTAAACAGGTTGAGCTCTGCAAACTCAGCCTAGAAACATTCACATTACGTGCAACGCAGAGATGAATCGCTACCACTGCAGATTTTAGTTCTCGTAAGAATCGCTTTGCCAGACTGCTGCTAGAACTGCAGGGTTTGTGTTTCTTTCCCTGGGTGGTAGGAAGGATAACAGAGCAAAATATTAGTCTGTTACATTTGCTTTCACTCCTCCCTGGTTCTTGTGAGTTAAAGCTACCCTTCCTCAAATTGCTGCACAATTCACTGCAGTGTGAAAATGGTCAGTCAGCAAGAACCTCTAGATAATTGTTGGTGTCTTTGAGCTGGCAATAAATATTTGTTTTTCTTTCCAATGCTAGTTGTGTATTTAGCTTCAAGCTAAGAGGAAAATTTGGAGAAGTATGTTCTTATTGATTATACAAGGAGCAGTACTTCTGAGCTCTCTGGGGTTGCTTTTAGAAAATGTCACCCAAGGAGAGACTCAGCAGTTTATGTGGTGTGGGAGTACCAGATCAAGTAAAATACGAGAATGTTATTGTTTTCCCATGTTTTGAAACACATACACCAGAAACATGGGCATTTGTATTTGTCATGGGGGAAGTGGATAGGCAAACAGGCCTAGGGACCAGAAAGACATTAGTACCTCAAACCAGGGACATTATGAACTCAACCAACATGGCGACTACTTTACCCCAATACAAAGTAATTAAAACCAAAATGTAATTATCATAGTTTTTCACTTTCCGTCAAGCCCTACATTGGGCGCCAATTTTATTTGTCTTGGTTTGAGACATATTGGAGGAATGTCCTAAATGAATGTCCTCTGATAGAAGGCAGATTTCAGCAGCCCCTCCCCCACCAGGTTCGGAAAGAAATTTCCTCGGAGGAAAGTGAAAAAGTTATTTATTTAACAAGCAGAGTGCACGTAGGCACAGAGAAAAGAATAATGCTAAATAATAAAACCTCTCGCTGTGGAGAGAACCTGGTAAAATTTAAAGTCCTTTGTAGGCGTGGTTCTGCTCTCTCTCCGGAGCTGGGGTTTGGTGTGGGCCACTCTGGGCCGCGGTGTAGGGTCTCCCGGTGAGGTTCTGACGTTCTGGTGGTCTCAACAGTTCCAGAAGAGTTCTTGCCTCAGCCAGCAGTCTAGCTGAAAAAGCAAAGAGTTTTAACTCTCCATCTCTCTCCTGAGAAAAGGAGCTGAGAGCTGGGAAAAAAGCAGGAAGAGTTCTTTTCTCTGCTCTGCCACAGCAGTGAGAGAACGCAGGGGAGTGAGTGTCCTTGGGCACAAACTGCTCTGAGGAATTCACCTGGCTTTTTTTTTTCTTTCTCTCGGACCCAGTTTTAAAGGCACAGAAAGGCACAGGATTCATGTCTGGCACAGGGCAGAGGATAGAGAATACAGTATCATACAGTCACCCCAGGACAAGAGGTCACACACTATTTTCAAGACACAGCAGCTCTTTTTTTGAAGGCACCATTTAGAGCATGAAAGACGGCAGGCTAAGGAAATACTAGGTTTGATGGTTCAAAGTTTTGGCTCAATTTACTGCTGAGCAAGAAAGTTTGTTTCTTTATGTGTGAAGTGTTTACACTTTCGTAAACTGTAAAATGTGTGAGGGAGTAAAATCAGGAAGGCAGGAAACTGGAGATATTCTTAGTCCTGGATGTCTAATTAGTTCCATCAGCTTTCCTATGGCTGCAGCCAGATATAGGATAATCAGAATGTGTTTATATGGTGCAATACAAGAGGTAGTCATGCTGCCTCCAAACTGAGTTAGCTTTAATAGCAGAGTAATAAATTTGTGTTATTATTGAATTCTGTCTCAGCTCATTATGTTGCTCATAAGATATCATGAGCTCTGTCCTGTCATGGATGGGCTCTTTCTGTTCTCTAAATTAGCTCAGGGGTCTTCTCACATAGCAGGGAGTTATAGAAGTCAGGCACTTATTTTCATTTTCCAGTGGTCACATATTACTGTATTCACTTTGGGTAGCCCAGACTCTCACAAATCATTGCTGATTGACATACAAAACACTGTTATCAGAAGCACTGTCTTCGCTCTGCTTGAGATAGGTGTGAAAACATGGGTTCCTCTTGCCTGTTTGGGATAGCAAGGCCTTGTTTAAGACAAAATTGCTTAGAAAATTGCCAGTTAGAAGGAGTTTTGAAGAGCGGACGGTTTGTAGATGCCCACAAACACTTTCATAGTGTTCACTGGTGTTCTTTCAGCTGATGCAAGAACTGAAAAAGGGACAAATGGGACTGGCACCAAAGCGTTACAGGATCCTGCTGGTGTTCCAAGGGCACTTTTGTATAAACACACATTTCTTTTCTCACAAGCACACTTTAACTCTTAAGCATCCAAAAGACCACCACCATTTTTGGGGCTGAGAAAACAGACCTCTAAAATTGCTGAATATTTTCACAGACTCAGTTTGATATCCTGTAACCTGCTGCTCCCTCTGTTTCAATTTTTGATTTGGTGACAGGTGGACTGGGCCCTTTCAGCTTTTAACTGCCCTCTCTTTACAGCCAAGAGTACTTGGAGTTGGTGTTGCACCTGTGAGGATTCTTTGGCCTGGAGTTCACATTTTTAAGAAAAAGCTTTGCAGATAAAAAAATTTATTTATATTTTTACTCAATGTTAAAGAAAAAAAAAACCCACAACATTGGAAGATAAGAAAATATTTGGGACCAAATTAGCCACTTGCTTGTCAGTGTTTTTTGACCAATTTAATTCTTCTAACTCTGACATTTTTAAGGAATTTTAAGTCTTAGTTCTATTGGTAAAGAACGAAACTACTCTAGTACTCCTGGCTGGCATAAGATACAATAAACAGTTGTAATTATTGCTGCAGAAAGCCTTTGTTACCTTTTACTCTAGAAAGGCAAGGTGTTTATACACTGTGGTCTTAGGCTACTGATAGCTGCTGCTTTTTGTGAAGGACAGATGAACTCAGAATTCTGTTCCTCAAAAAAACCTGTAGAGACTCACTCTTCCATACGGCTCTACTGTACAGCCTTGGAGCTGTGTATTGTTTTTCTTCCAACGTTGAGGGGCTTTTTTTCTCTTTTGTAGAACTGAGAGCCACAAAATTGGCTGTTAGGTGATTGAGCAATGCCTCCAAATGGTGTAAGCATTCTGCAACAAGCATGTCTCTTCTTGCCGTACAGCCAGTGCCCAGCGGGCTGGGTGTGCGCTCAATCTGCTTCCATACGGTCACAGCATTTGGAACACTACTTCAGGAAAAACACCTGGGTGAGCCTGCGGAGGAGGGAGATGCTGGCATGGGCATGGTGCCACTGCACACGGCTGCAACCACCAGGCACAGCTCCCTGAGCCCCCAGCCCAGGTGCTGCTTGCACCCGAGGGGTTGGTGCTCCACCATCAGCTGCTCTTGGGAAGCAAGGCTGAGCTTTGGGAGATGCTCTGGCAGCAGATGAGGTGGAACTCCAAGGACTCCTGGTGTCTTAGAACTTGCTGGGCAGGCAGCTGGGCTCTGAGTCTGCTCTGGGAAAGGACACCCCTTTGCCTGGGAGTTTTATACCTAACCACAAGCAGCTGTGCACCTAAGAAAAAACATCACCTCTCGATGTTCTTGTTATTTCACCCTTTTGCCAGAAGTATCCAGAACTCTTGTGTCCAAGAACAGGGAGAACACCATTGCTGAGAAAATTCTCTTATGGCCAGGTGCCCATTTTTTGCTGTTTTAAAGAGGTAACAGAGAGGCTGGGAATAGGAGCATCTTCAATGGGGTATATTGAGCAGGATAAGAAATTCCTCTCCTTGACTGTTTCTTCTGATACTCTGCCTGAGGTGCTGTCCTCCCACCTGGGCCTCCACACTGCATACACTCCCTCTGAGCCCCGTGTAAACTCGCAGAGAGTAGAGTTTGAGCTAAAACACTGGGCTAGAAAACAGGATGTATGAACACCTTTGCTGCCCCTTTCAGTCTTCTCAGGCAGCTGCCTGTTTACTGGAAAAACAATCCAGTTGAAAAGCCCTCTAAGCAGAGAGGAACTTTGTGGAATGAGAAAGACAATGGGCATGGCATAAAACTGAAGATGTAGTGCGAAAACTAGAATGGAGCAGGGATCATAAAGCAGGGAGCATGATGAAAAGCAAACAAAAGGGAAATTGGTTTTGATGGACTGAGGGGTGGAAAAGAATAGCTGGAAAATCCTGATCCATTTTTCTTGCCTAATAGTAGTGGTGGTGTGGGCCCTGGGGAAAGACAGATCAAACACCAAGTTGTCACTCAGTGGGGACAGGACGGTTGCTTTCATGCTTACCTGACTCTGGTCAAGGGGAAGGCAGGACGCTTTGCATTTTATTACTTCCATGCTTAAAGCAAACAAATTGATAGGCTACTTACTCAGTTTCAGAGGGAACTTTTACTGAACAGCATGCACTGCATTCGAGTTGAATTGTAATTATCGTCAGGGTTGTTTGGGCTGTGATAATTTTTTGGCACTGCTGCTGCATATGTTTGGTTAGAAGCCAACACTTGACAAAGGGCTAGTGGCTAGATGAGGGGATGAAGTCTGTAGATGCCTAGCAGACTTTAACTGCTTACTCAATTTAATACACAATTTAAAATGTGTCAAAGTGGGTTTTTTACATTCAGAAGAAGAGACGCTTTGATCTCTTTGAGCAGTAGTTGCCCTTCAAGACTTGAAATATTAAATAAGTATTATTTTTCCAGTTGTTATGCCAACACAATATGCTTTCCTCTTACATGTTATAACATAAAGTTTTATAATTTGAAAATGAAAGAATTAATATCCTGAACAAGCTTTTTGAATTGAAGCAGTTCTACATTTGGGCCAAAATCAGAGATCCAATTTCCCTACAAAACGGATTCCAAATCCTTAGCTCCATTTAGGACACAGAGCTAAACTGAGGCCGAAAGGTAGAAACCACTGAATTTTGACATTTATGGGCTATTTCCATGCCTTTGAGTTTGCCAGATTGGTAGTGCTTTTATAAATACTTTGTTTCAAAGGAAGATTTTTATTAGTTTCAGGAACAGTTTAATTCTCCTTGTCTGTGCAAAATGAAGCTGGTTTTATGGCATCTGCTGAGGGAACATTTGCTATTGAAGGATAGGGTCCATTCTTACATCTTTAAAGCCATTTTTATCTTGATTCTTAATTGTTAAAACTAAGGAGTAAGCTTGCACCCAAGCCCCCATTGCATTCTGTGTGAGAAGACAAAGCTGGGATTTTTACGCATTGTGCATTTAATGCATGATTTCTTGTGGAACTGAAATGTTCATCTCTAAGAGGAGAGAAAGCTCCCGTGCTTTCTTTCATGGGAGATGATCCTCTTTTCGCAGGTTTTAAAATTAACCTTTAATTACTAAGCAAAGAAAACCATCTTTTGTTTTTGTTTTTGTTCTTGTTCCTTTTTAATGTATCTTCCTTCTGATTTCAGCTTGGGGAAGAGCTGCTGCTGCCACATACCTGGTCGGCTTTCTACTCCTAGTCATCTGTTTTGCACTGGCCATCATAGCATTTGCCATTGACACGCTTCGGTTCAACTTCATTCGGGGGATCGGAGGCTTGCTCTTCGTGGCTGGTAAGGCAGTATGTGGAGTCAAGTTTAGCTTGTGCACATATATCCATATTGGAACTGGCATTTCCCTCACCTGATTCTATATCCAAGTCTCTGCCTGTGTGCACTTGAGCTCTCTGTGAAAAATCAAAGTCTGTCACAGTACTGGATTGATTTTCAGACCCTCCAAAATATGGATGGGTTTAGCTACAGGGATTATGGAGGAAGGCAGTGTGCTGGGTGGTAAACATTTTTTTTGTTTTCTCCTGTTTCTTCAGCTGTGTTCTCCGTCATGGGCCTGGTCATTTATCCAGTAAAGTTCTCATCTGAAATTGAAATGACAGGAATCAATATGTTCAGCTGGGCCTACGGCTTTGGCTGGACCACTGCCATTATGGAAATATGCTTGGGATTCTTCTTCTGCTGCCTTCCTAACTATGAAGATCAGATCTTGGGTAATGTCAAACCCACATATTTTTACTCTTCCCCATAAGCACCAGGAAAAATGTGTTCATGTTCCAGAGATACCTGACAGACTAGCTACGTTTTTCAGAATATTGTCATCAGATGTCAGTAGAAAAGGCTGGAAACTTTTCTCATATGTGTAGAAAAATGGCACTGGCATCTGCAATAAAGTTATCTACTCTATTTTGGACCTTCATATCTGATGTGGGTTGGTTAGATGAAGCACAAATGTTAAAACCCCTTGGTTTTCCTCATTCATTCCCATGAGTGGGACTTATGTGGATTCCATTGCATCTTAAATACATTAATAATTGTAATTAAATTCACAAAAACTTATTAAACTGGCAATAAACAAAACAACGTGTATCATCTTCCTGAAGGAAAGCAACTCACAAAAATCCCATTTTATATGTATCATCTTTAACCTGAAGATTTTGCACAATTTTCAAGAAGTTAAATGCCTTTTTCCACTGACTGCCAAAGTAGTAAACTAGTGAGCCAGCACTTCACAGCTTTGCTTCTATTTTTCATTCACTCACTTAAGCCATAAGGACAGAGTAAAGAAGGGATTAAAGCTCCTTACCAGAGGCAGCATCTTGACTTTTACTCATTCATTACACATGTGGAATGTGTTTATTTCTAAATATTTGCAAGAGTAAGCAACAACCACCAGGAAACCCTTAAGAATCCTGGTGTGCCATTGCTGATGGCAGTACAGAGTGGGCAGAGGCAGAGGGGATTTCAAGCCACCCCTGCAACCTGCAGACCTGGTTTGATAAAGCTCCTGGTGTGGCTTTCTTCTTCGGTCTCTGACGCTTTTTTCCTGCTGTATCAAAACCTATGACATTTAAACACTCTATTATACTGATCCAGCTTTTTAATCCAGTGTAGAAAGGTCAGGTATGATTTCCCTGCACCTCAGGAGTTGAGCTGGAGCTGTGTGAGAGTAAGTGTTAAACAGTTGCTAAAAGGCCCCTTTTCTGCTCATTTGCTGTCCTTAGTGGTAACTGTATGCTGTCATATGTAACTGTAAAATTCATAAATATCCCTTACCATCTCATACTAAAGCTCTCATAGAGAAAATCACATCATAAAACATCTTCCAGCATCTTATACTCCACAGTGCCTCAAGCCTCAATATACTGCAAGCACTGAAGTATTCTCAAGACTCTGCTTGTTTCTGCCTTGTTAAACCTAATTTTATAACATCCCATTTATCCTCTTAAGTGAAAAAAATGGATAATATGTGATACAGAAAAGGAATCTCATCTAAATCCTTAACTACTGAGGTTTATTAGCTTGTAACACATCTGCAATTTTGTAACCATGTGTGCTATGAAAAGCCCTGCCAAGTGCTCTTTGTTTCAACGAATAAGAGGTGGAAAATTTTTTAGTTAAAACTTCTTGGTAGCTAAAGTTAATAAAGGCACAGGGCTTCACCTGGGTTGTTTGGAGTTTTTTGGTTGGTTGTTTGGGGTTTTTTTAAGCAGTTAACTCCATTCACTTTCATGGAGTGTCTCCGAACTTCAATCAGTAAGTGTGAGAGATGGGGAGAGTATAAACAATGGGGAGAGTATATGCAACAAGGACTAGTTAGACAAGAACATGTAAATACTTTTAAAAAATATTTCCTAGCTGGAAGACAATCAAAGTGAAATACAGTTGAGAACACAGTTTGTATAAAATGACTTGCAATTCTTTGTGTAAAATTATCCATTCAGGAAAAATACTTATCAGAAATATTTTCATTATGCTTATTTCACCTAATAAAAGATGGTATCTATGTATTGTTTCAAAAATGAGTCTTAACTTTTGTTCTCTACTGAGAGTGGGGAAGTATGGAAGACCCCAAAGCCTCCTCTTTCTCAGGCACCACCTTGGAGTACCTGAGTATGCTGGCTGGAATTTGACGTCCAGCATCCCAACTACAGCTTGTGTTATTCTTCAGTCCCATGCTGGCTGTCCCCTGAAGCCTTGTTCACAAGCACATGAGAACTTGCACATAAGTGGACACTTATGGACCAACCAGTTTGCTTATGGGCTTATGGTGTTGAGTACCTACAGGCTTGATTCTGTGCCATGATGTGCTACAGCTCATTTTGGCACAGATGGTAACGCACTCGTGTTCACCAAGTAGGAAACCAGCACGGTTCTGCTCAGTGTTTTTGCTCCAACACATGTGGCAATCCCCTCAGGAAGCTAAAGGGAACTTAAGCAACCACTGTTTGTATTTACAGTTTCTTTTGCATTAGCTGGACAGTGACAAAACTTCTGGAGGTGGGGAGAGGTACACAAAACAAGGTTTAGGAGTGTGACTCCAACCTTGATGAGACAGCAGAACATAATTAAAAAGCAAAGAAAATCTCCAGTGACCATCCCACTTCCTCTCTCCTCTCTCTTGCTGATCTCAGCAGCTTCACCACCTCCTCTCTTCCCTTCTTCTCCTCCTCCTCCCCCCTAAAGCTGTCTGAGCAGTGACAGGGCTGGTGACTCTGCAGGACACAGCCCCAGTCCCCATTCCCCACTGCCACTTTTCCCTTCCTGGGAGAGAGGAGGAATGAAGCAACTTGCTGACCTCACCACAGCATCAGGGACTGTAGCCTGGCTCCCTGCCCCAGGCCCTCACTGGAAAGGCTTTCTCTTAAAGAACAAGGTGGGCAGGTGTGTATCCAACAAGCAGAAGTATCACAGGCACTAGTGTTCAAGTGAAATCCTGCCTTCAGGGTAGTTTGCTTCCAGTCATGCCAGGCCAGTTCAACACAGATTCCTAGAAAAACACATCCTAAACCCTGCAGCAGAAAAACAGTGAGAAGAAGGACAAAACTGTTTTACAGATGCCAGTGTTGCTTCCTATGACTGCTGCAACAGCGGTGCATGGCAAAAACAGCATGCAAAATATGCATTCTGACAGAAAAGGAAGCTGAATCCAGGAGCCTAGGATGTTCCTCAATTTATTAGATTATTAACTAACTATCAACTGCTAGGTTATGAACTGCATTGTTAAATTAGTCTACAATTTAAGGTCAAGCACAGTATTAACTAACGAAGTTGTCAAATTAATTTGATCTGAGTCACAATCAGAAAGCTTGGATTTTCAAGCAAAGGAGAAATTAGAGGAAGAGAAGATATCTCCTTAGTTCTTCATCTCAGTTAGCCAGGCTTCTTGCTCCAAGTCTTGTCTATAGGAGAAAAACGCACTTAAACACTAAGAGCAGCACAATAAAAGACTTAAAGTTTCATTGTTCCCAATGGCAATGCTAAAGAAAGAGCAGGGAAAAACAGATGTCTGAAGTTTTTGGGAACATTAGGTCTGCTAAAACAAGAGAAAAAAAGATGACTGCCAAAGGCATTGCTACTGTTCCGGTCAAATTAAAAATTAGGGAAACATCCTCCAACAAACATGTTTTATCTAATTCAACTTTATTACTGAAGAGCAACAGAGAAATTGTGCTGAAAACAAGTGGAATGTCAAGTAGCCCTACAGCTACAAACTGGAACAACAGAAATAATGAAAATTTCCTGCTGGTAAGTTAATATGTTCAATTTAATTTCAGATGTTTCTGCCAGAGCTTGAACATCTTGGTCTTTTCAATTTTCTCTGCAAATATGTCCAGATTTCACTTTACATTTCTCAGGCACCTGCCATTTGGCCTTGAAACACATCCTGCTTAATCAATAATTCAAATGCAATCTAGTTTGCAATTGTATTTGTTGTGCATTTTTTGTTGTATGAATTAATGACAAGACCGAAGTTTTGACCCCACTGACATCACTTGCAAAACATTTATTTATTTTCTTGAGTGTGGCATTTCATTCTTGAAGTGCAAACCCTTTATTTTATATGTGTTAAGAATCAATAATACCTCTAATGGATGCTCCATTCAGCAGCTCTCTTTACTTCTGGAATAGGACACTGGTATGTACAAGGTAAGAAACGGCTGACATACCATTTCCAAAATAAAGGACAATTCAATGTTGTAAGATTAGCAGAATCTGGGTCATAATTAAATCACATTTTGTTAGATGCACAACATGGTCGCATGAAAAAGATCCATCTTTCCTTTTGACACATCTCAGCTGTGTGACAGTTATTACTCCTTATAATCCAGTCTCTGGGAACACTTCCTTGCACATTTCTATATCCAGTGGATTTCTCTGTGTTTTGGAGATAAATAGACTTAAGAAAAGAATGAAACAATCAAGCTCATGATAAGGGAAAAAGGGATTGGCCAATTTGCACACTGTCAGAAAGCAGGAATCAAACCATCTTGCTAGAAGGACAGTGATCTGAACAAAGAGTTCCTTCTGAATAATATTGGAAATTCCAACCTGAGATTTAAAAGACTGATAATAACAGGGAAAGAGAGATGAAATCAGTTGGGTCTTCCTTTATCTTTTTCCACACTGTCAAAATGATGCTTTTGCCAGACATTTTGTTTTTGAGAAAAAATTGTTACTTTGTTGCAGCTCCATAGGAATGTCTGCACCTCAATTTTATCTGCAAAATGCTTCAGTGCTGAGTGCTAAAATCCAAACAAGCACCTGAATAACCTCAAGGCTGCATATGATTCCAATGGGGCCATCAGAGCTGTTTTCATAGGTGGCTCCTTAAGTGGCTTAATACATTTTAGGGCTCATATGCCCATCTGCACACAGTGGTTAGTTCCACAGCTTTCTTGCATGTGAAGTGATGCAGTATTTTTTTTTTTCAATTTTGCTTTTCTTTTTCATGATCAGAGTGAAAATAGGATTTTGCATGTGGCTGCTGGGTGTGAGGAAAATTAGCTGGAACAACTTTCAAAATAGTTTTCCTGTTTAAGATAAATGTGGTGAGATTAGATCAAACTGCCCTCTCTTGGGTAGCTTTTATGATACATCCTTTTACTTGTGCCCTAGTTTGCCCAAGCCATCTGTTTTTTTGTAAAAACTGTTTTGTGAAAACCTACTCTAGTATCATACTGAAAAGAAATTTTATTAGGTATCCATGGAGAATCCATCATAAAGTATTTTAAATAGCCCTTGATTGTTCAAATGCAGATCAAACAGAGAGGCAGATGTTGCCTGTAGGATTTTTCCATAGATAGTGTAAACCCAGAAGAAGATTAATCAACTATTGACTGTAGATCTGGCTTACATGCCCAGCTCCCCATTTCTTACAAACTAACAGGTGCCCTAGAACTTTGCCCTCAGGAAAACAAACAAGTAAAATGCAAACAAGAAAAATGAAGGAAAAATATTACGTATTTACATGTACACATTCATAGTTTCACTAGTCCATAGCTGACCTCAACATGAGTGAGGATGGACCAAAGTTGTGTAAATCACAGTTGGGGCTGCGCTGTTATTTCCGGTTTTTCATTCTTTTATTTTCCCATATGGAATTCTTCTCACCTCACCTCACCTCTGTAAAGCCTTACTGCTTTTTTCATAGGCTGTCCCGATTTTACCACACCCTGGCTTGATAAGCACACAAGTGCTTGCCATGCTCATATCTGAAGCTTATACAGAATCTTAATGCAAGTAGGCTTTTATCCCTTAACCCTCCTTCTCTTCTTCTTAAATAAAAGGGCTTGAAGTAATAAAATCCTGCTGACATTAGGAAAATCAGAAGAATGGAGATTTTCTCAGGCTGTTTTAGAATTAACCCTCAAAAGAAGAGAGAAGCAAGAACTGAGGTTCAAGAGAAAAACCCAGTTCAGTACAAAAACAGTATCCTAAAATCTACTTGCAGTCCTTACAGTAAAACGGCTTGGGGTGATTAGCAGCCAAACTACCTTTGCAGCTCCCTCCATGTGAGCGTATACTCCGTGTGGCCTTGCAGTTTTTCACTACCATCAACAAATCTTCTGGGCGCTGGTTTCTGAATCCATCAGTACGTAGAGAGAGGAGCTGCCCATCACCTCTGCCTCCTACAGTGCCCAGGGAAGGGAGTTTTAAGGCGGAAGCCCAAAGGGCTCATTTGGGCTGGGTGTCTTCATGGCAGGACGGGATGGTTGCCCACCCGAGGGGAAGGTTTCCCTCTGTTTTAGCCTACAGTCCCAAACAATTCACTAGCGAGTTGAAACTGCCATTTCATTAATCTGAGAGATTTTTGTGTGGGGGCAGAGGAAGGTTAGAGATTTGGAGACTCATAGTGGTTAGCCCAAGAAGTTCATAAATCAAGAATTCACTGTGCCAAGATTTACAAACTTCCTTAAAATACTCCCATGTATAATACACAGAAGAAGGGAGGGAACAGACACACCTATTTATCTTCATAATTGTTAGGCCTGATGCTTTGACACCACGAAATACTCTTTGGGTTAGTAACAAGAGGATGAGTACAAAGAGCTGAAACTTTACACTTTACCCTGAGTCACAGCCACAGGTGAAGATCTCCTGAGTCACCACGTGCTGTCTCTGGCTGTCAGAGAAAATTGCTTATCATCTTGTTCATTATCTTATCCAGCTCTGCTTTGTTGTCCATCTGTTATGGGAGGCCGATTTGAAAAACGGTCTGAGGGTCGGCCTCTGATTTCCATTCAACATGTATCACTAACCAGATGACAAGAGCACCTCTCCTTCTGGCCCCAGGGGCAGCATTGTCACCTCTGAGCTTTCCTCTGGCACAACTTCTTGTTTCAACTGCAAAAACTTGCATTTTGTCTGCTCCATACCTTTCAAACCATCCTTCCCCAAGCAGCACACTGCCTTCCAAATCTGTGCTCCTGTCTCAGCTGCTGCCTAATTTCCCATGACTGCCACAGGGGGTAATTACTGTCATCCCCAGTGGTGTCTTGGGCATCATTTAAGTCCCTCCTTTCTCTTGCTCAGCCTAGAGCACAATTATTCTGAGCTGCCCATGCAGCAGCCAGATAGGGAGCACTCTTCACCCTGGTCAGGGTGTGACCCGGCTGGAGGGGAGTCTTGTTCATCTCTGTGGCAGTGCATGCTTAAAGAGCATCTAGGCCAGCATGAGGGAGCATTGCAAGAAAAAAACCAAACCAAAAAAACCAAGGTTAAACCAAACTTCTTTGGTTCTCCATCTGCACAGTAAAGACAAGGACACAAGAACTGTTTACTAAAGCTCTTTTTGCAGCGGTGGACTTGAAATGACATGTTCTGCCTTCACCTCCCAGGCTCCTCAGGGCACTTGGGAACCATGGTGCTTGCAGAAATGAGTCCTTTAATGGTTCAAAGAAAGTGGAAAGAATTCTTCTCCACATACATTTCCACCTCCTCCTAGTGAAGCAGTTCAAAGATTGCTCTGGAACCTGCATCAGGAATGTAACTAACACAAAAAATCAAACCAAAATAGTTCTGAGGAGGAAAGGTGGCTTCAGGCATCGTAGTGGACTATCACCTCCTACATATAATATTAATTACACAGAATATTACACAGATCATATGCAGTGTATGTTTTGGAAAAGGATGGTTTTTTCTGGCTGGTAGTAAACATTGCTACAGGTGGTGTACCAGCTTGGATTAATATTGGAAATTTGGCTTGATATTCATCAACCTTGTGTCACCAAAACAGCTTCAGTCTGAGCTGTGTTTGTTTGTAGCTTATTGCATAAAAACCCTCAGAAGTCTGATATTAATTTTGCTTAAATGAATGATTCTTTAGGGCATTTTTAGTTTTCTTTTTATTTGGCTTACTTTCATGAACATCACCCCAAAACAAAATACCTATTTCAGCTTCCTTTTCCTGGTGTATTTTTTTCCAGATTTTGGAAAAAAAAAATTTTGAAATTAAAACTTTGAACTTTCTTCTGAAGCATGTAGGCATGACACTTTAGGTATTTAATTTTTATTTTCTAGTGCATGAAAATATTCATAAATGACAAATTCGAGAGTTTAAAGAGATCTGAGAAGCTGAGATCTGATTTGCTCTGGAGTGAGCAATCTATTTGCCCCTGAACTGGCCTGGTTCTATTGTAAATACAGTAGCTGCTTTGCTATTAAAAACAGTAGTACCGCTAATGTAAAGCTAATGTAATCCAAAGAGATTCTTTCTTTCAAGTCACCATCCAAATAGAAAGGCCGGCTTTGAAGGTTATCAGATGAGAGATCACAGGACTAAGCCAAGTTACAGATGACTGGGCTTGTAAAAGGGCTCCTCCACACTTAACTCTCCTGGTTTTGAGAGTCCCTGCCAAGTCAAACACAAACATAAAGACTTTTTGACAGCCTGTGAAAAATGTTTTGAAGGCAGAGAAATGCCAAATAACACAGTGCCTCCGCCTTATGCTCCTGCCACTAAAAATGTGACCTGTGCCTTGCTACAGCTCTACAGGTGTTTTAGTTTTCTAATGTAAGGGTGCTTCATTTTATCTGTATTAATATAATGAAAATGTAGGCTGGCCTAGCAATAAAAAAAAATGAATGAACTAATATGCAGGGAATGTTCAAAACGGAGTGTTTGGGCTGTCAGTCTCACAGAGCTTTATCATCGTGCTTCCTTCTTCCCCCATGGCTATGGTAAGTAGGACTATTATCCACCTCTTGCAAGCAAAATATACATGAATTAATATCCCTCAAAGGGCAATTCCCATCAAGCTTTGGGACTGACAAAATACTATATAGATGGAAATAGTACGCATCTAGAACATCTACTCACATGAAATTAAGCTCAGCATGAAGCAGTTGGTCTGGGCAACAGAAAGCCTCTCTTCCAGCTTTAGGGCAGCCCGTGCATTTCTACTGTCACAAGAGATTAGGAAATACACTGTGCTGTCCTAAGGAGCTGAATCGGCAGAAAACCCTGGGCTGAGACGCTGGTGATGAGACATTCAGTATCAGTTCTTGGGTAGAAAATGCCCCTCGGGCTAGGGCTGGGCTGCTCCAAACCTCCTTGGCAAGGAGACAGGAGGCACAGTCATCTAGCACTTGGTGCTGGGGAGCAGCTCCTCTGCAATCGCTTGAGGGCAGTGAGACAGCTGGCAGAGAAGCCATCACGGCACCGAAATTAAATTTATAGGCTGCTTTCCCATGGCTGTGCTGGGACATAGCAGGGTGCTTTATAATTATGCTTTAGGAACCTCCACCCTCTTGCCCTAATTTCCAATTAAAGTTGTACCCTTCCCAGTAGAGATTGCAAACATCCTACAAATAGGGGGAAGAGGCCAGGAAGGACCATTCTGTGTAGATCAGTAGTAGACAGCAACCTGGAGAAATTACTTTATGCCACAACCAGCAGCAACTCAGCCTCATCACCTAATCAATTTTCTCTTCTAGACTTACTGATGGTGTATTAAAAGCCAAAAGGAAAAATGGACAACAACTGGAATGGAAATGTGGTGGGAACAAAAGGAGAGGGGAAACCGACAAGGCAGCAAAGCAGTGGAAAAACTGCGATGCTTCAGTCTGGATGCTATTCCTATGGAGAGCCAACTGTGACTGTCTAGAATGAAGTGCTAGGCTAGATGTGTCAGCAAGAGATGTACTTTTACTAGTTTGTTTTCCCAACCATACCTAGATGATAGACAGTGTCGTCTCCTCTGTTTACCCCTATCCCTAGGTGACCCAGATACTGCACCTAGAAACCAATGTTCAGTAATCTTGATCTTTTGAAAGGCAGAACATCAAAATTGTACAACTAATAGTTTTTTAAAATACTTTTTCACTTAAGTCTTGTGAACAGTCTCCTAGTTTTTATAAACCACTGCAGGTTTATATATATTTTTTCCAAGTGTTGGAAACTTCTGATTCAGATTCAGAATGTGTAAGGACCTACATTCTCACCTCCAAAAGTCTGTCAGTAGAAAATTCGTGGTGGCTTTAAATGACCAGTAAACTGCTCTGAATGCCAAATGGCACAGAGGAAACTTGTGGTTAGACTTGTGATGGAGGCTGGCAGCACCTGCTTTAACGAGGAAGAAAGGTGTATGCAGCTGCTAAGAGCCCTCTGTTCCACCACACCTGAATAGGTCTTCCTCCCCTCATGAGTTATGTTACTCGGTCAGGAGGTTGCAGCTGTGAAGGAAACATCTCTTACCCGACACACAGATCTTCCTTGGACATTCTCTCCTCCTCCTCCTCCTTTGCCTCCTCCTTTGCTCACAACTCTGCAGCGTTCATTCTTTTCACGTGGGTTTAAATTAAGGAAAGACCATATCCTCATGAGTCCCATTTAAAGCAACAACTTTGCCCATTGTAATAATAATAATAATAATTTAGTATCTCCTATAGGATGTTAAGAGGATGTTTCTCTCTTCCTCTGTGTAATAAAGAGTTTCCTTTTAACTTTAATAGTCCTTGTTCCATCATCTGTGACTAGCAGAATGTGTTATTATTAACAAATATAATTTATATAATTAGAGATTTATGGGCTTATAGTGAACCCTTTACCAGCCTGCTTCCGTTTCTAGACATTGCAGTTTTCTTGTTTGTTTTTGCAGCTGATAAGAGCCTGTGTGGCCACTAAAACTGAAAATGAAAAAAAAAATCATATAGAAACCTTTCCCACTGGAAAAAGCAGATCTGGACAAAATAAGAATGTACCACTTCATTTGCAGACTTAGGCACTTAATTATAATACTTCTTTTATTCTTGTAGAACAACAAAAGCGATGTTTAATGAGATGAAATTTTTAATCTTATCAAAATAAAAGGATTTATGAAAATCACTTTAGTAAATCCTTAGTTTATATTTCTAAATAACTTTTCCTATAGATTTTTTAGATTTAGCTCACAACAGAGAAATACACAAACATTAAAACATAAATTGTAGAAAAGAGATTTCTTCATCGACCACTATCAATAAATGGAATTTTTAGGGATCAGTTTTATGGAAGTTTTGATTCTGGTGAATAATCATTATTTAGTTTTCATCAAGGAACTTCTGTACAGGAAAAAAGAAAAGCAAGTAAATGTGGAAAAGATAAATGTTCTTGCAGTTAGATGTAACGAAATGAAAAGGCAGAGGAAATGTCCATCCTGGAGAGACTGTGAACGTCCCGTCCATTTGAAGAGTGAGGACCAAACCTCGAGCTCTGTCAGTGGGGCTGCCTTAAAGCAAAGCCGTGCTCAGCACCGTCTGCACTGCTTGCACCTGGCACATCAGACTCCTTAGGTCTGTATGAGGAAAAGCCTTGGGACAAGGCTGTGGGGGACACACAGCTGGATCCAGAGACAAAGCTGAATCCAGACCCACCTCTTTCTTCGGAGCAGGAGGTGTTGCAACATGACCAGTTTATGACTGATGCAGCTCCTGTTGCTGAAGATAATATGTTGTGAAGTACTGGCTTCTTCTTCAGTCCAGGGTGGCATCCGTGACGTCTCCTTTGCTCCCTGTGTAGTACAAGATGGATTACAAGCAAAGGGAAGACTATTAATTGTATAATTAGCAAATTATATATGTTGAAATGTTACTAATTTAGTAAGAGCTTTTATAGCAGCACAAACAAGGAGCCATTTCTCACATAAAAGACAAAGTTTTTGCTCATAGCTCTTCAGGAGTTATTAATGTTAAAGCTTTTTCAAGCTACCCTGGACTAAAAAGGGGACCAAGTAATTATCAGCTTCTCTAATTGGAAACGTTTCAGCCATCAATCAAGATGTGGGAGCAAAGGACAAAGGCACATGCTCAAGGCAAGAGTCATTCCAGTTCAATGAGTTACTATTAACCCACATTTTTATCTGCTCTTGTCTGATTACACCTGAAGTCCTCTGAGAGCAGAAACTCAGGACAACTTGTCCTTCCAAAAAATGACTTTTCCTAGGTGTTCTAGTGAAGAAAACCCTGAACCCACACAGAAATGATAAAAAGGATCAGGAGTTACTTTTTTTTTTAAACTTTTTTTCCCCAGAAAAAGCAGAGTGACTGTGTCTGGTCAGGTCAGTAAGTGAACTGCAGAAGAAGCAAGTGATGCTGATGAGGAGGCCATACTGAGAGTCTTTTTGTAAGAAAAATGTCACAGTGAAGGAGCAGCTCAAGAAGAGTTTGAGATGGCAGCTAATCCTGATGTGAAATGCCAAAATTGCAAGTACCACAAGGGTTTGCTCTTAACATTACTTTTCAGTAGCATCTTTTTACTGCTGCAGCTAGTGATTCATGTGGGTGTACTGTGGGGAAAGATTTTAGTGAGCTGTATGTGCAAACTGGGCTTTCAGTGTTATGGTTTGCTTCAGGAAAGTCATCATCTTTCAGCTGTTTGCTGTGGTGAGGGCTTAGGAGGAAAGGGAACCTACAGGGGGTTGACCTTAGCTGCTCTTTTACTGAGTGGGAACCTCAATTTTGCCTACACACGGATATGAGGGATGAACAGAAAAGCACGCCCAATAACCCAGTGAGTGCAGGAACAGAATGCTGGAATCCTCCACTGCCACTCCTCCAAACATGCGTTTCTATGTAAAATAGGGATAACCACCTTTTGCAAAGTTGTTGAAAGGATGCATATTTGAAAGGTACACTGAAACTGTGGATGTTTTTGAATTTAACTGATTTCTAAAGCTTGCAAACAATTTGAGCCTGTTGCTCCTCGGGATGCCAACGCAGCCACTCCTCAAATGCAACACCCAAGGCAACAAAACCAACACCCTGATCTGAAAAGAAAGGAAGAAGCTGCTTTCCTTCCTCTTAGTCCTCTCTGTCCTCACATCCCAATTTGCTTATGTCAGACACCAATTGAAGCAGGTGAAGCAATACTGCCTTTTATGTCCTTTCCTGTGCTTTAGAGAGAGCAATTGTGACAGCTCAAAATAACTTCATTAGAAGCATATTCAAAATAGCAAGAATATTTTCAATATTTCAACTTTTCTGGCTGATTCTGAGCAGCCTGCAAACTGTTTGGGAGTTGTATATGTTTTAGAAGAAGCGAGCATCACTTTTTTTTGAAGACTTGGTTAAAAGTTCAAGCTCTTTATGCTAGAGAGGTTGAAGCCTACCCCTCTGTGATCAGCAGCAGTGGTGCAGTGCCCCAAGGACACCAGAATAACAATCTTAATGGCATTAGCAGTGCTAGTTTTCATTCCCCTCCCAGTTTATGGCACAGCAGTGATTAGCCCAGCTGCCTTGGAAGCTGTGGTGTGGCAGATGTTGATTTGTTCGGGTAACTGAGCAACACGTTGCTGCTGCATGGGGGGATGATGAATCATGAGGGTGTTGTTCAGGCTTAGCAGGGTTTGGCTTGGAGAAAGCACTAAACGAGGAAGCCTAACAAACCTTGTACAAATCCAAGGAAACACTAGTGTTGTCATTGTCCAGGTCAGAGACCAGCCTGTGCAATAAATTGCAGTCTATTCTCAGGAAAAATCCCCTGGCTTTGCAGCCAGAGGTGCCAGGTAGCCAGGTAGTGACCAGAAAACAAATTATATTGTGTGTGTGTGGAAATGAACACAGAGAGACTAACAGGATCCAGCCAACAGCTTTTGGCAGAACAGTGTCTTTAAATGGATTTTAGGGCTTCTGCAAGAATTAGAAGCTTTGAATTTTAGTACCAATTTGAGAAACATATGCAGTCTTAAAGAATGGATTATTTTAATCATTTTTTCTTTTAACTTTTACCAGATTTATGAGAGTTTAATATCCCATAGTAAGCATTATGCAAATATTCCTATTCCCTGCTAACAAAAGGAAATAATGAATGGTGGGGCTGTCTCAGTTACACAGCATGGTAAGTCTGGCAGATAAACAAGCAAACCAACCCATGAGATGCAATTTTTGAGTGATTATGTGTGTAAATCTGTAATTTTGCTAATATAAAGCAGTGCAAATAGCAATATAGTTGGTTTGGGTTATATGTGAGCTGTGGCAAACCTCTTCACCATGGAGCCTCCAGGTGAGAACGTAAAAGTAGCTGACTGAAAACTTGTCCTTCACACCTGGTATCATGGCCCTATATCTCAAACTGCTTATTTTATTGCTCCTTTTTAAACATAAATCAACCTTGGCTGAGTTTGAGCCCAGACATTTAGAAATTCCTGTTCTAAATTGAGCTTGCTTGAACCATAAGGATTTCTGTTCGTATCAGGAGCTCTCCAATTCTCAAGTCTTCTCATTTGTCAATATTAGAAAAATACTTTGCATCAAAAAAATGAGATGTGACTAGAGCTCTTACTTTCCCAGAACCTGGCAATGGCTGTGACAGTCTTTCAAAGCTGCAGAGAAGGATTTCCTTCTGATTAAATTTCTTCTCACTCCCTTCTCTTGTTGTCCTTGCCTCCTGCCATAGGTTATAATTCACCAGTCTGCCTGCAGAGTGACTTGTCTTAGTGCTCCCCACCTTGTTTCAAAGTCAGTTGAAATATTTCAAACATTTTTCCACCAAGTCTTTGATTTCCTCTGACTTACATGAATTAGCTTTGTTGATTAACAGTGACATGAATTAGAAAATGCTGTTCCAATTGTAATGTTAACAGAAGAGCAGTGAAAGAAAAAAGTAGCTGAGAATCACTTTTTCTGCTGTCCCTGGACACAAAGAGAACGGCTGTCGTTGCAATATGAAGTGCATCTCTGCAAGCTTCTCTAGCTGGGCCCTACCATGTTTTCATCAAGGTCTTTGGCAAGCCCTTCTTTAGGACTACATCATTGTAATTATATTTTTCAAACTACACTTAATTCTTTATCTGATTCCTTCAGAATCCCACAGACCTCCTTCAGAAACACTTCTATAAAGTGACAATATAAGGCAATTCTCTGTAGCCCACACATGCAGCTCATTCTCCATTAATGTTTTCTCTGTTTTCAAAGGAAAAATCCATCACACCCTAGGGAAAAATAAAGATACAAGAGCATATAAACTGTCAAGATATTTCCAAGTGGACATGTAGGTTATCTACAGGAGCTCAGGGTCTTCTGGTTTTATCAGTATTCAAAACAGATAACCCAAACTAACAAAGCAAAAGCTAGACCTTTTGTCTATATTAATATTCTAAGTCATATGTTGAGTACAACAGATTTATATTTGGTTTTGGGACTCTATCATTCTAAGAAAAATTCTCCTTTGATGCAGAGAGCAAAGATTAAAATAGTTTTCTATGAGTCCCAAAAACACAAATGGAGTTAATTGATTTGCATTATCAGGAGGAAGGACTTGATTGAGCTGAAGCAACCTTTCTACCTTTCTCCTTTCTTAAACCAGGAGTTGGAACACACTCCTAAAGCAGTGTTGGGGAAGATTGCATCATTGCTTCTTATGCTGTACCTGCTGGTAAACAAAGGCAGGATTGTGTCTTCCACCACCACTGTCAGTTGGGTGCATTTCACATGAAATAAGTGTGAGGAAACATGAAAATAAGGAAAATTAAGATGAGACCTTTGACATGCATCTGAGATTAAAATTAATTCAGGTGCAGTGCAGCCTCCTTTGACAGTCAATAATTTTCTAATCATCAGAGTCTGAGGAAAATCATCTCCCCTGAGGAGGTGAGCCCTGCTTGAGCAACTTTGGCATCGATATCGGAGAGGTTAACCAATCTATATGTCTGTCTCATTTTCTCTTAATTCATGTATCAATGTTAGTGATCTCAGATTTCAATGCTGTAAGGGACTCACCACTACAGTCTTGCATCTTGCAAGACACAACAAATAATGTTACTTTTTAATGAGTAAAATGTCAATACTGCCGAACTCAGCCTTTATAGTGAGATCACTTTTTCAACTTTTTAAATGCTTACACTTCTGAAGAATTAATAGGACAAAATAAACCAAAACAAAACCAAGCAAACCCTCTTTGCTAGTTCTAATCCCTGGATCATCTTAAGGTTGGAAGAAAATACTGCTCAGACTTCACAGCTTTTTTCCATACTGGTGATTGGGATCAGCTTGAGACTGAGCTCTCATAGAGATCTGGGCCTTATGATCCAGCGCTTTGCTGAGACCTCTTGACCCAGAGAAGCCCACATAGGCCTGGGATTTCCCCTCCTGGAGTAAACTGGGGGTGACACTCTGAGGATGAGGAACTGACAGGAAGGAGGGATGAGTCTCCATTTGTTCTGTAGATAAGGGGCTCAGCTGTTAGCTTCCAGCAGACCTCGGGCACAGAAGGCCTGTAAAACAAAGCAAGAACTGAAAACATTTGGTTTCAGTGCCTTCACTGGGAAAATTTTAACAAGTCACAGACTTGTCATCTGTTATCTAAAGTCATAAGCCGTAAGACTAGAATAAATTTTTTCTCTAAGAGATGAAAAGGCTGAGTTCAATGGGGTGTAAACCAAAGAACTGAAGCCTTCTTGCTTGAATCTCTAGGCTGGTACTCCTGAGAGCCGGTGACATTGCTGGATTCCAGCATAGCCTACAACGCTCCCCACCAGCTGAGGAAGCCTACTTCAACCAGGCTGCCAGGAAGCACAGCAGTGCTAACTCCTGTGGATTAGCATGTAAATGGTTCTGCATTTGTGGCCCCTGCAGCTTCTCGAAGGCCTCTTCCCAGTGAAAGTGAACTGCAAAATCTCCTCTGACTACGTTTTATGGACGGCAGCTCAATGGTTCATTAAAATCTCCTCCTCCAGAGATGATGTGATCCTGCCTTCTGCAGCCAGAGCTCCATAATGTAACTGAAATTAATCCTGCAGCCACAGTCACAGCACAGGAGTTCTTTGGCTCTTTGCTTTACACCCCATTGAGCTTAACCAATCTTATGGATGGAATTTCCCATTCATTCTGCAAAACAAATCCCCCAAAACCCACTCAGTCCCCCCTGCCATGGATATTACAGTTAGTAGGGAACAGTGCACACAAGAGAAAGGTTTAACTGCAGCATTCAGAAAGGCTACCAATACTTAGTGGCACTGCTACCACCTGATAGTGGTACAAGCAACCTGCAGGTGCAGACTTGTTATCAAACAGGCCTACAAGCCAACCTTCTGCAGCTATAACAGACCACCAACACACCTATTCCACTCTGTAGATTTTTATTTTATGGCACAAAATAGCCCAAAAACAGGGTTTAGAAGAACTTTTCACTAGGAAGACCGTCACAAGTTCAGCTCCAGCTCACCATGCTCTTCAGTTCTTTTAAGTTTATCCTAAACAAATCCAGTAAACAATAATTAGCTGTGCGTGGGTGTGGGTCTTAATCAGAAGGCACAAAGGATTCGTATTTATTAATCCCCTTGTACCAGGCAAGTTTTTCTTCCTGGTAGAAAAGTTTCAGGACTTTTATGGCTCTCCTAAAAATATCTCGCAAGAATCTCGAGGATCTTACCCTTTTGAAACTGCTCTGGAAGAGTCAGTCTGCTTTGTAGATTGAGTACAAGAGCCAGAATAGTAGCTTCTAAAGTTAACTTTGAGTTATCAATGATCTGCTTTGGGAATTTTGCTCAGTTTTGTTTTGCTATTTTTTCACATCTTGATTTTCTTGTTCAAACTATGAGAGTAGCTTGAACCTTTCCATATCTGTGGCAAGCAGGGAGGACCGCCCTTGTAACAGCACTTTGCAAGTAAGAAGTTAGTTATTGTGTAGGGAAAATAATCATTTGTTATATAAAGCTATAACAACTTTAAAATTGATTGGTGAGTCATCCCACATAAAACCTGAGGATCACAACTTAGTTTTTGATGAGGTGGCTGGTTGATTTCTGAATTATTATTTTTCTCAGTTTTTTGACTTAGAAAGCAACCTTAGCTTTCTCTATTATTAGTGGCTACGTTGACCTGTTTTTATTTCATTTCTAGAGACTTGGTTTTTGTAGTAAGGAGGCTGTAATCCCTGCCAGGGATTATCTGGCAAACTATAAGCATCTGCTCTCAGCTCTTTTCCTCAATGGACAGGGCCAGTGAGACCTTGTGGCTATAAAGGTGTGCTGGCTTTTGGAAGAAGGAGGGGCTGTAAACATTAGTGCAGATGGTCTGATGGTCTTAGAGAGCCTTTTAAGTCCCTCAGTCCCAGCATTTAAAAATTTAGTTGGAAATCTGGAAAAATTCCTAGAAGGCTCCAGTAGCCAGTCATTATTGAACTGTCCTATGTCCCTTTTGGCATTCAACTGAAGCAATGATGGATCAAGAATTTGAAATAAGGGCACAGCATTTCACATGGATAAGGCTGAAGTTCAGTCTCACAGACATTTGTATGTCTCTTGTTCATTCATTTATTTTGGAGCAGATCATAATTTATGAGTTGACATAACAGAAGAAAAGATTTCTTTGAAAATAAGAGAGAAAAGGTGGATATTTAAACAGAGATTTGTAAATGTTTCCCATTCTTATTAATTTTTAAGACAATTGGGCTCCCAGTTCCCTTCAGATCCTTTGAGAAACCTGCCTCCACTGCTACAATTTTGGACCATTCCTATATAAAATTTGGGCCATCTGCATTTTAACTATCTTGTAAGCTCTAAATATTCCATTCACCTGCTCTAATAGAAAGTTTTAGCCTTTTTCCATGGACATATGCCTGAAACAGCTTACACTGAGTTTTTAATAAGACACATAGAAGACTCAATGGTATGATGAGTTTGAAGTTTAGTAGTAAATTTGGTAAATAGTTCATATTTCATTGTTCTATAAGATGGAATGAATTCCTTGTATGTAAATAAAATCACTTCTTCACCCATATAGGAAGGGATGAAAAAAATGTTGTAGTGACAGCATTGGCTTCTCTCCCTCCTGTGGTAGCAGATTATTTTTGTTCTGTGCCCAGGTTGCCGGTCCCATGACCTGAGGGCTTTTTGAACATGAACATGGTGATCAAGAAAGTTGAAATTTCCCAGAGGCCTAAAACCTGCCAACAGAGCTGTTGTGAGTAATATGTCTAAATTTGGTCTCACGTTGTCCACACTCAAGCACACAGCAAAACCTCAGTTGATTTGAGGCAGAAACAGACCATACACACAGAGCTGTGATATTATCAATCAACTGTTTAGACAGACAAATGTACAGAAATCCCCATATCCATACATTCGCTGACACATTTTCCAGTGTAGCATCCTGCTCAAAAGTGCTAGACACTCAGATTGAAACCAAGGCTCAATTTCTCAGTCCTGGTTTCAAGTTATTAACAGTGAATCATTTAATGCACTGACCAAGTCCTGTCATCATGTGCCACTTGGTGGGCACGTGTCCACGTTGTTTACAAGATTCACACATTTGCAACAGCTGAGAGCATTGTTTCCCTCTTTCATGTCACATTAAAATGACACTGTTTGCACATTTAGAGCTATTAAGCTCTAAATCAGGAGTGCTGTCTGCACTATTTTTCAGAGGAAGAAATGTGGTTTATGTAGCTCGGTGTTGCTGAGGTGAAATAACAAGTAAAAATCATAGAATCATAGAATGCGCTTGACATAGATCTGTTGGAGCAGGGGCAGAGGAGGGCCATGAAGGTGATCAGAAGGCTGGAGCACCTCTCCTTGGTGGAAAGGCTGAGAGAGCTGGGGTTGTTCAGCCTGGAGAAGGCTCCAGGAACACCTCACTGGGGTTTTCCAACAGTTAAAAGAAGCTTGCAAAAAAGAGGCAGAGCAACATTTTACATGGGCATGTAGTGCTAGAACAAGGTGCAGGGTGGTTTTAAACACTGCATCTCTCTGCCAGATGGCACTTATGTTCCCTCCTGAGGTGGGGACACTGAGGAAGAATAAAGGTAAGTAAAACAGCAAAGCAAGAGATGGAAGGGATGCTCCCTGGTCTCAGAGATTAGAATGCCTTGCATCTCTTAGGGAAGACCTAAGATTCTGTCTTTTCTCTAAGTGCTGGTTATACATTTGAGAACTGGTACATAGACATGATTATCTGGATATGTTTGTGTTCATGGACAGGGGTGGCAATAATCCAGTTTCCTGGTTTTCCCCCTTCTCTGCCACACGAGCATCTTCATCACTGTGCTGCAGAATTGTGCTACCTCTGTAGACCACTGGGATGTGAAGTCATGAGACTCAGTGTGAGAGAAAGTGCTACGGCCATGCATTTTGTGGGAGACAGCTGAACCTCCGGCTCCCTGGGCCTTGTGACAGCTCTACCTGCTGGAGCCTGCCAAAAAACAAGGCACTTATGGTATTTAGAAACCTTCAGGAAAAGAGAGCAGCTGAACAGGAGTTTGCTGATCTGAACATGTGTGCTTCACTCTGACAATGCACCATTAATTACCTATGTCTTTTCAATATTTCCATTTCTCTGCCCAATATGGAAAAGAGAGAATATCTGAGTAAACTGCAGGCATAAGCATACTGAAAGGCTGCAAAATCACAGACATCAGAATAAAATCTCTTAACCTGTCACGCTCCCTGAGTTATGGATAAAGTAGTTACCTAAGTGATTCCTTTCCGACCAATGCAAGAACAACATTAATCATGTCTAACTATACAATTTCAGCTTGTATAGACACATTCTGGCTCCTGTCCAGTTACTGAAAATCTTAACCATGTCATAACCCCATTTTGATTATCTGTTGCTTGGGGAATCAGCTTCAGGTCTCCCAAAGGCACAAAAGAAGCATGAGCAAACCCTTTCAGGCACTGTCTTTATTCTAAGAGCACTTCAAGAACCATGATGGAGATCTCCATCTCTCTTGGATACAACCTTTCTCCTGGAGCAGGTGTCTTCTTCAGCTAATGCCTCTACCCCGGAGCTCTGTGCTAGTCCTGGGGCAAGGCGATGGTACCATTTCTGCCAAGTCCGCAACAAAAGCCATTGACTTGGGAAGAAGAGTCACTGCTTGCGTGCTTGCAGGAGGGGCAGTGAGCTGTTAGAGACCCATGTTTACGGCTGATTAACAAATTGTGTGGCAAGGCAGCAAGGCATTAAGGAGTTAATCACAACAGAGGCAGAGATTAATATCTAATTGTAGCAACTCCAGGCAGTTTAATTTGCTTCCACTGGCATAGTGACAGAGTGACTCCGCCAACTGGAGCCGTGTGAAGCCTGCTCCACCCAAACTGGGGTGGTTTCAGACAGAAAGCACCTGTCAATCTGCCCGTCCTGCCTTGCCGCATGCACAGAAAGCAGAAATCATGTACAGCTCTCCAACTCCTAAACTCCTCTGCACTGAGGCAATTACCAATGATTATATCTTTGGTGGAAGCTGATGTCTCCTCAAATTGGTTGGGCATGCTCACAGGTTGAAGAAAAGATAAAGTGGCTCAGTGATTTGAGATTAGTTTCTGCCTCGCTTTGTTGGAGCCATATTCACAGCACACTGCCTCACCCCTGTGCAGGAGGGAGAACAAGATCAAAGGGATTCATACAAAGAGTTGCAACTCCACACTGAAATACTGTTTCCTTATCTCACTTTTCTGCCAGTCACACTCCACTGCCCTAACTCTGGAGTTAGGCCAGACTTGGGAAAGGAACAAGGTGGGCTGGATTTGGCACTGGGGATTAATTTTGTACCTGCACATCTCTCTGGAAAAGATTTACGGAAGTGTGTCCACTGTAGCAGCTCTCTTTCAAAGAGAATCCAGTATCACCAATTTGTACAGGAATTTATTTCTCATCTCTCCACACTGCCCAGGCTATAATAAAGGAGCTGATTTACAGCATACCACAGCAGTGGGAGAAGTGGGAAAGTACCTGTATGTTGCATTAGAAGCAACAACAGCAGTTGAACCTGCAGGGGAACTTCCAGCACACTGGGTGAAGTAACCCAGATTGGAATTTGACAAAAAACCTGGATTATTTCCTTTGCCTGAAGAAATACATGATGGTGACCCTAAGGGCTTACACTGCATGAAAAGCCATGATCTTCCTAATATGGTTAAATCAGTCATTCACCAAATTAATTTGAATCACTTTTACCATGCAAGGCCTTGTCTGATTTAGGACAGTGTCCTCGACAGATTTAATTCTGATCATTATGTTTGTTAGAGAAATAATTAGTTCAGGCTCCCAGCTCAGAGTCCTTGACGTTAGTTCTCATACAAAAGTGCAGAGAATATTTATGAGCAAATTGCAGGCATAAATATACTGAAGAGTTGTGAACTTATGTGATACTGTCAAGCCCACAGTGACTCCAAGCCATCACACTGAGGCACTTAAACGGTGAGCTGCTCTTTGAAGGTGTCACAGACTGCAGCAAGTGCTACTTTCAGCTTTTGTGGAAACAGTTACTGAATTCTGAGTGATACCATGGGGAGATTTGCTAGGCAAAATGTTATGCTTCTTTTTCATGTGAGATCATAGAATGATTTGGGTTGGAAGGGATTTTAAGGATCAACCAGTTCCAACCATCCCACCATGGGCAGGGACACTTTCCAGTAGACCAGACTTTTCAAAGCCCCATCCAGCCTGGCCTTGAGCACTTCCAGGGATGGGGCATCCAGCTTCTCTGGGCAACCTGTTCCAGTACCTCACCACCCTCACAGTACAGAATTTCTTCCTTACATCTAACCTAAACCTACTTCCAGTTTGAAGCCATTCCCCTTTGTCCGGTCACTACATGCCCTTGTAAAAAGTCCCTCTCCAGCTCTTTTGTAGGTCCCCTTTAGGTACTGGAAAGATGCTGCATGGTCTCCCCAGAGCCTTCTCTTTCTTCTCTTGGCTGAACAACCCCAACTCTCTTACCCTGTCTTCACAGAAGAGAGGCTTCACCCCTCTGATCTCTTTGTGGCCCTTCTCTGAACTCACTCCAACAGGTCCATGGCTTTCTTATGTTGGGGGCTGCAGAGCTGGATGCAGTACTCCAGGTGGGGAGTGGAGTAGAGGGGCAGAATACCCTCCCTCACCCTGTTGTCCATGCTGCTTTTGACACAGTCTAGGACATGTTTGGCTTTCTGGGCTGCAAATGGACACTGCCAGGTCGTATCAAGCTTTTCATCCACCAACACCCCCAAGCTTCCTCGAGGCTGCCCTCAATCCATTTGTCAGCCAGCCTGTACTTGTGCTTAGGATTGCCCTGAGCCACATGCAGGACCTTGCTTTTGGCCCTGTTGAGCGTCATAAGGTTCACATGTCAAGGCTGTAATGTCCCTCTGGAATTACTGGTGTTTCATGTCTGCTTCTTTTTAGGTGACAAAGGCCTGTTTCCTTCGGCCAGTGCCACAAAGTCAGCAAACCTTTACTGCCGGACACAAGAAAGCTGCCATGCAGAAAGGAGGGCTGGGCTGGGAAGGGCCTGTGAGAAAATGCTTCAGTGGCCATGGGGAAGGAGCAGAGGAGAAGGAGAGGAAGAGGGAGAAGGAGAGGAGGGGAAAGGAGGAGAGGGGAGAGAGGGAGAGGAGAGTGCCTGCCTATCTCTGCCAGAGGACGGCGCAGCGTTTTCCGACGGGCACTCGGCACTGAGTGAAGCGGCTTCCCGGGCGGCTGCTGCCGGCTCGCTGGGCTTCCCCCGCCCCTTCCCACCGGGCC
>VWZW01006867.1:1326991-1366772 GCA_013397115.1 Edolisoma coerulescens
AGGGCACGGCAGGGCCGGGCTTCGCCAGCCGGGCCGGTCTCAGCACCAAGGCAAAGGCGGAACAAAGGCTGGCAGATGCCTTTCCGCTTTGGGCAATCGGCTGTTGAAGAACTGGTCGCAGGCTGGGCCTTTCCTACGGCCCTAGGGGAGCGGGCAGAGCTTTTCGCTTCCCTGCGAAGTGTTCGGCGGTACGAGGGGCCGGGCCGGGAGACTCCCGTGGCTGGGGCAGGAGCAGCTCCCACGCCCGCGGGACGGGGCGCGTGGGTGGAGCCGCGCTCCTTCATGGCATCCACTGGGCTCCCCAGCGGCTGGCGGCACTCCGGCCTCACCGCCCGCATCTGCCTGAAAGAAGGGATTAGCAGCAGCCAGGCAACAGCTTGGAAACTGCCTTGTCCGGTTGATTGCCACGTACTACTCATACGAAACCTGGGACAGGCTCCCATAAGTACCTTGGACTTAAAGCTGTGCCTTCCCCAGATGGGGACTGACAAGTGGGTTGGTGACCTCTCTCCAAGATGAGGAAGATGCCATAGTCTGGATGCATGTGAAGAGCCCACTGCAGCTGAACCTTGTCCTCAGAGGAGCTGTGGGCTGTGACCCCTCTCGCTGCTTTGGGGTGTAGCTTTTTCAGGTGCTGAGTGCACACACAGACCTGTAGGGTCAGTGCCCAGCCCGCCCTATAATACTCGAAAGCTCAGTGACGCTAAATAGCACAAAAATAAAAGACCTGTCAGCAGGAAGGCCCTGAACCCTTCTCACTGGAAATCTAGATGTGAAGATCACGCTCTATCAGTATTATGTTCTTAGTAGGATTGTAGGATGTTCTCAGCTCAATATGATTTGTAACTGTTTATTCACTGGTTTGTTTTTTCTCGGGCATCCATTGTGCCTAAAGGTTGCGTAAGCAGGTTATGCACAATTTTATGAGTTTACAGGGATAATCTAGTGACTAGAAGATTTATATAGTGCATAGAAGATTTCTGGGGGTAGTGTGCTACTGGACTGTATTTTGGTGTGCAGACGTGTGTTGTGTCACTGCTAGTCTGGCAGCCCTCAGTGACATGGGGACATAGCAACCTCCATTGGACCTCAAAACAGGCTGATTCTTGATCTTGTTGAGCCATTTTGACTCTGCTTTATTTCTTAGGCGTTAATACTGCTTCACATTGCCACTTGTCACTTGAATCCTCTTGTTAGAAGTTAATCTTGCCTGAATATCTTTACTCCTGTCTTTGCTTTTACTTCTCTTATGTGGTATGACTTTAGCTTAAGTACCCCCCACAGTTCCTCACGGTGTCCTCAATAAAGCTGCACCAAAGCCATGCAACCTTGCCTTGCAAACCTGGGCCATGGCTGGCAGGCACCCGAATCCCTGGGCTGTGAGGTTATGGGTGGCAGAAACATGCCTGACCTGCGACTGTGTGAGCTTGAAAGGGGAGCTCAGGAGGACCAGCCCATTGCAGGAATAATGTTCACACTCACTTGCAATCAAAGAAAAGGCTAACAGTGAAGCAAATGGCTGATGTGATACAGGAAGTTAAACCAGGGAACTGGAATGCTCCCTCTGAGCCTAAATTTTGACGTTCTTCTCACAAACCATGTAATCCATATATAAAATCCCTATGTATAAATCCATATGTTCTCCTATGTTAATTACGTGCCTGAAAGGGCTTGTCTTCATGATGTGTCTATAATTGCTAAAAAAGGATTTGTCTCATTAGTATCATTTCATATTAAAATGCTGATTTGTTTCTTTAGACATATTGCCACACAAGGCAAACTGCACTGGCATGAGAATACAAACATAGCTGCTAAAGGTTATTCTGTTTAATTTTATTTTTGATGCTTTAAGATCTAGACGGCAGTGCATGTCCCTGGTTCAAGCAAACAGTGTTAGGAGATGGGGTGGGGAGTCCTGCCTCCTTTCACGCATTGCTCTGAGGTGCTGCAGCTTTGTGGGGCCCCTAAATAGCTCCTCCGGCACATAGGCAGTGGAGCACTGGGAGACCTACGGCTGGGCATAAGTGACCGCAACTGCTTTTCCTTTTGTCTGGCTAAAATACACCCATTCCTCGTGCTGCCATCCTCTGCACAGTGTGTGGGCATGATTTGATTACTGCGGACATTTCTGCAGTTTCTTCTGCAGCTCCTTTTTATCATTTCATGATTTGACTATTAGCTAAATAGTAAGTGTTCCCACATGGCCTGTTTAGGATGTGTGAAGCAGTTTGTATTAAATAAAGCTGTTAAATACTTGTATTCTTTTTTATTTCAGTTTTCATGCATTTCTTTAAGACTCTTGAGTCAACATTTCTCTGAACCAAAGTGGAAATGCTAAAATAGCCTAGGATTTTTTTAGAAAATAAGTTAAAAAGTATTTTATTTAGGAAATTAACCTGTTTGTGTAAAAGAAAAGGATCAAAAGTACATCAGGATGCTAAGTGTTTGTGTAAGGGGTTTTTATAGCTATATTCACATAAATACTGAATTAATGCAAGGAGCAATAGAACTGTTGCCATTTCAGTCATGCATTACCCATTTGGTATTGGTGGGCATTCTGTGCCCTGCCCTTACCATGCCTTTTTTTTTAGGAAGTCTGCCAATAGCCACAAGGTGAGACGGCCAAGAGGGCCAAGACTTCCACGGTAATTCTAGGTGAGGTACGAGGAACGCCTGGTCATTCTGTTGGTCTTCTGTTAGCGCCGTTCTCTTTTGAAAACTAAACCAGAAGTAGCCACTAGGTGGCTGCATTCAGTAACAAAAGGCCACACACGTGCCTTCTTATTCTGCTATAACCCATATTAAAGATGCAGTATCATTTTTATAAAATCAATTAGCCTTTTCATGGCAAAATTTATGCGGACAGGCCAAAGAGACAGGACAACCCACCCTGACAAAGTTCCTCACAAAACCAGCTTGAGCAGGACAGCTGGGACAGCGTGGAGCTTGAGCATGGAGGTCCTGAGCTGTCTGCTAGTGCTGGGACAGCTTGGAGCTTGAGCATGGAGGTCCTGAGCTGTCTGCTAGTGCTAGGCCCAGCCTAATTCTAATGGGGGCCAAGGATAACGTTTCCTGCCAGGACTACGGGGAGACACCCCTGACTCCGTTTGAGATGCTGCTAGAAATCCCAGATATGGAGCACTGGTCAGTCAGTGGCTGTGCCAGCCATACTTCTGGGTGGCAGAGGAAGGGTAAGGTGAAAGTCGGACACCTCTGCCCCTTCCCACAAAGAAGTCCTTGGACGCCAAAAGAAGGCTGTGGTGGGTTAATCTTGGCTGACAGCCAAATGCCCATCAAGCTGCTCACTCCCTCCTCCCTCTCCTCCTTGTCCCGGAGGACACAGGGAGAAAATAGGATAAGAAAGATCGTGGGCCAGGACAAAGACAGGGACAGTGCTCGGCAATTGCTGTTATGGGCGAAACAGACTACTTAAGGGAAAATCAATGTAATTTATTGCCAACTAAAATGGTGAAAAAAAGAAGAACATTAAAACAACACCCTTCCTCTCCCCTTCTCCAGGCTCTTCTACCCACTCCAAATGGTGCAGAGTGGCAGGGGTGGATATGATCAGTACAGAGTGGTTTCTCTCTGCTAATCCTTCCTCCTCACACTTCCTCTGCTCCACTGATTTGCCCATGAACTGCAGTTGCTGTCAGAAAAAATCTGCTCTGATGTGGGCTCTCTACAAGCTGCAGTCCTTCAGGAATATTCATGTGCTCTAGTGTGCATCCTCCATGGACTGCTGGCCAGCTGCATGTGCTCCCATATGGAGCACCTCTTCTCCCTTTCTCTGACCCTCGTGTTCCCTCTGCTGCTTCTCCCTCATTTTTGCCTCCTCCTTAGTCTCTGCTCCCTCCAGAAATCATGGAAAAGAAATACTTACTTTGTCTACTTGGTCTTGAAACTTCCATCAATGATCAGTTGTGAAGGACCTGCCCTTGGGTGCACTGGAAAGGGCTCACGGCATTCCTGCTGCCAAGGGAGCAGCCTGGGCACATCTGGACTTTCTTCAGTGCCTCTGAGAGGGTGTGCAGAAGTGGTACTCTGCCCTATTTGAAAATGTTGATCCATTCCATAAGGGAAATATAACAGAGTAAGAAACATTGCATATTAAACATTGGCTTGTTTCTATTAGGATTTAGAAATCAAATTCTTAGGTTAAAAACCTTTAAGAAAGCAAATTAAAAATCACTAAGAGGGGCCGAAGAATTTCTTTCACAAAAGATTTTGAAATTTTTGAAATTGAATATTGAACTTGTCACCAAAGAACTCTAGATAAGTGATAAAAATTCAGCAGAAGAAATCTAGGCCTGCAATTACCCTAGCTTGGATTCACACAGAAATTTCACTTTAACAAAAATCTGTAGTTTCAGTGTTACTTGTTTTTAATGAGAATTTTAAGCAGACCATCTGATTATGTCATGAGTTTCTCATTTCCTGTGAAATAGTATTTTGGCAGAACTGACATGATATTACAAATATTGCTTTGATAGCATTGCTTCTTCTTAATTCCTAGGTGTTGTGTCAGGTTTTTTTCAACCACTTTGGATGTGGTTAACTTTTCTAATGCATTTTCTTCCTGACTACCTGCTTTTTAGAACTG
Organism: Edolisoma coerulescens; assembly: GCA_013397115.1. Classification (NCBI taxonomy): domain Eukaryota; kingdom Metazoa; phylum Chordata; class Aves; order Passeriformes; family Campephagidae; genus Edolisoma; species Edolisoma coerulescens. The sequence goes on from VWZW01006867.1 coordinate 1,331,595, forward strand.
TTATGATACCCAGGCTGATTTCACAATCAGAATGTGGAAACCTGGCCTCACAGACAGACAAGAGGAAAATCTGTCACTGACTTCAGTATGGTAAGTTTTTTCCATCTGATTCCTTGACCTAGCTCATTCTTGGTCAGGCAACTAAATTACTTATTTTAAGGAATTTTTCTTTTCCTTGTATAACAGCTGTTTTACTTCTACATAGATTAGAAAAAGAAGAGTAATTTTTTAAAATAGAAAGTCTTTAACAGTTTCTTGTACATTTAAAATGTGAAAATTGTGGATTCATCCTAAGAAACGAGCCAAAGTTCAAGCCAGTTCTGTCTGAGCTGAAGCAATGCTGCATCCCAGTTTCCCAAGCATTATGATTAGTGCCCAGCGATAGGAAATTTTTGCTTCTGTATCTGTGTCTGATAAAATCTTTTAAATAGATTCCTATTTCTTGACATAAAACAGTGAAATGTAAGCAGTCAGTACAGCACTGGGTTAATCACTGGGGTTTTCTGGAAGAATACTGTGGCACCTCAAGCCTTCTCTGCCCAGCAAGGCTGAGCTCCTGGGTGGGAACTCTGATGTGCACTGCCAGGGTTAAGAAGAAATAGTGATGGAGAATGGCAGGCAGGCCAGGCAATAGCAACCGAAATAACCAACCCACAGAGAGGGATTGGTGTATCTTGTTGACCATGACACTTGTCTTCAAAATCTTGTCACAAATTCCCAGATGAAGACAATAGTGTTTTTTCTACGCCTTTTCTCTACTCCAGCAGTGAGATTTGAATTTATATTGCTAGATACAATATTCAAAATAAAACTACTGAGGTCAGCTGAAAGTGTCAACAATGAGATTTATCTAAGGCTGAAGTAATTTAATCAAAGTTTTACCTTCATCTTAGTCTTTCAGTAAAAGGAAGGCTTTTTCTCCAGGGTGTATCATGTAAACTGGCAACTACAAATTTATTTACAAAACTTAATTAAAATTGTGCAAAACACTTTCAAACATTTTTTAATAATGTCATGCCAATATAAATCAGTATGAATTTCAAAGTATGCAAATAAAATGTTACACAAGCATACTCTAGAGACTTTTCTTATGCTAAGTGGTGATTTATTTATTAACTTTTTGTCCCTTTCTGTCAATTGCCGGTAAGTGTCCCAAGTTCTGTCTATTATTTCTAATAACAGGAGAAAGACTCATGCAAATTTGGAGCAAACACATAGTTGCAGCCTTCTAAAATGGGGAAATGATGGATTTTTTAACAGACTGTCAAGCTAATCTTGCACCTCTGTTTAGTCAGTCCTTGATGAAACTGCCCATTGTGATGCCAAATAGAAAGTGAGTTGTGATTATGAGCCTCCCTTTAGAGCTTGTCAGCTGTGAGCCTGGTTCTGGCCATCTCCTTCTCTTACAGAAACGTTGTACCTTCAAGACATAAGGGTGATTTCTGTTTGCTGCACCAGCAGTAGAAGATAGGGTGGGGTGTGCATATTTAATATACATTTCTATAGAATATCTCAAACACCCGATCTAGTGTATGAAAATGTTATGCAGAGCAGTGTTACTAGGAATGGTGTTTAAAAACACCAACAACTGAAGCACTGACAGGTTAAATGACTCATCTAGGTTATACAGGAAAATTGTGGGAGACTTAAGAACTGCCACACATTCTCCCAAACTCACAGAATCATCTTATTCACAGACAGGCCTCTAGAAAGGATTCATCTAAATGCTATGTTCATTGGAAACTGAACTCCATCGCTTATTTCTTCTCTCCATAGAATGAATCCTTTGTTCACCTTTTCCTTCTTTCTCTGGTTGAAAGTACTGCATGTTAAATGTGCTACAGCACCTGTACCATGCTTCTTGCGGGTACCTACTGCTTGTTCTGCATTCCTCTAGCAGCTGTCATCAATACCCATCAACAAATGTTTATATGAAGTTATTATTATTATTTCGGTAAAAATATGACACATAACCTCAAGGATGAACACTGACAAAAAAGCGAGCTGTCAGATATGGATTCAAAAGGCTCAGGACTGCTCATGTGGAACTAAGGGCACCATGAGGTCAAGCACTTCCCCTTATTCAACCACACAATACCCCTGGCTGCTCTGTAATTGTAGCTTTAAGCATTTGCTATCTTTGGTATCAGATTGTTCCACCAACAATCAAGGTTTGAAGTGAAGAGGAAGCTTTGTTGGACAGCTTGTGGTGTTGCTTCTTGCAACCAGATTTTAAGGATGGCAGTGGAAGACTTCAAGCTGCAAGTAAAGCCAGGTCAGTTCTGTATGGTTTTCTGTAAGCGGGTGAAGGTGACACCTTCCTCAGGAAAAGGATGTCAAGTTGTAAAACTGCAGGTAGAGAGGCAGAGTGTAGCTGTGGGGTTTTCTAGGGCCTTCTTTATGGAAGAACTGAAGTGTTTTGACAAGCAACATCTTGCCTGGCTTGTGATGCCCCTTGGGACGGTAACAGTATTAGTGGCTCTTTGGATCACTTCCAGTCTCAACACTGAAATTTGCATGAAATTTAAGAAGAGATTCCTCTGTGATCTTCTCCTTTTGCTGTTTTAATCAATGAATGAAGATGCTTAGGTAAATGTGCCTTCCTCTGCTGTGCTGGTAACCCAGCCCTCAGAGTGATGGGTTTGAACCTGAGGACTTCCATGTGACTTTGCTCACTGGGAAAGCTGTCACCGACTGTCTGCCTCCTTCAAGCTGACCACAGTGCAGTCCTTAAATTAAGTGCCAAGGGAAGTATGGGTTGTTTACCTGATTCATATAAAGTGCATAATCACTCTTTTTTTTTGCTTTTAGAAAGAAACGTGGGTAAAATTTCTCCTGAAGCTCTGAAAATCAAGCTGTAACCCGCATTGCTGGATCTTGCTCATTGCTGTGGTATGTGAATTTATTGAACTCTGTCGTGCATAATGGCTACTGAAGCCTGTGGTATTTTCCTCTGCTTTCAACAGACACTGGAAAGACATGGAGAACATTACTGAAGAGGGAGGAAACGTTTACAAATAGTAGCTATGTTACTTCTCAAGCCAAAAAAAAAAAAAAAAAGAAAAAGCGTAGTTAAATGTCAGGAAGTGGTTCTTAAGGGAATAATTCTCCCAAGGTCTTGTGCCATTTTTAGCCTTGACCATGTAAGCAGAGCACAGCAGCTCTCAAAGGACACGTGTGGACTGCTGGCTCCACGGGGCATGTGCAAGCATGCTGCACAGTCTGTGTGAAGAGGGAGAAGAGGGAGAGAGGGCACCTGCATGCCTCTCTTGGGGAGCGGGGATGCCTCAGAAAAGGTAGGTATAGAAAACGTCTCTAGAGGATTCCAGACAACTAGATTGTTTCTCTTGGAAGTCTAGAGAATTACTTCTTTCATTGCCCATTAGGTAGCATTGTCCCCTGGTTTCGTTATGATTAGAAATAAAACTTCATCTTATGTGAGAGCGGCTGCAGTGCTGGTTGTTCTGGCTTGCAAGGGGCAAGGTGAAGTTGTACACTCACATCATGTTCTCTGAAACACAGACAGTGCAGTGGGACAGTGCAAGACCCAGCCCTGCCTTACCCAGCTGAGATGGAGCCCCTTCTGTCTGTCCCATGTGGCCAGGGAGTGGATGTAGCTCATCTGGGGCCCGCCCTTCCCGAGGCCTTCACATGGCTCTTCCCAGAAGATGAGCATGCCTTCGGCCCTTTCCACAGAAAAGAACTGCAGGGGAAAAGTGCAAATGGCTCAGTGCAAAGCAAAAGATTGGGTGTGCTCCCAAGTGCATGGTGAAAAAAAGATACTGCTGGGTAGGCTGCTAACCACTTGGTGGAAAGATTTCTTAATTATGCAACAGGCAGCCTTAAATAACCTCCTAGAACAAAGGCAAAGGCTTCTTCCCTTTTGATGCCACACCTTCTTAAAGAGGGAGAGAAGCACTGAGATGCAGCAGAGACAGGCAGCCACTGTGAAGTACTGTGGGCTTCCCAGAGCCGCTGTGGAGCCCGGGTGGGCCAGCAAGGATTGTGTGCTGGAAAGCTGGGTGTTCAGGACAGAGCTGGCTGGTGGCTGGTCACGGAGCAAAGTGCTCGTTTGCAGAGGGGAAGATGAAATGCAGCAAGCAGGCAGGCCAGCTGCTGGCCAAGCAGGCAGGAGGAGGCTGTGACAAGCAAGGGGGAGGCAAAAAAAAAGAAAAAAAAGGCTAAAAGAGGAACTGGGAAGGAGAATCTGCCCACTAGGAAACTTATTTTAGCTGCCAGTGTGACAACTCTCACTGCACGACAACATCTGTGCCGACCACTGGCACTGCCCTGATGCCTGGGCTGGCTCAGAGTTCTGAGCACACCCAGCCTCTGCCACTGGAAAGCACCAAGACAGAGACATGGAGATGCCAGAGCAGATGGGAGACCATGCACACAGCAAAGCTCTGGAGGTCCACCAGCCCCTGGAAGACAGTGCAGCAGTGGGAACTGAAGGCATTTTTGAGGACATCAGATGAGTGTGCAGGATGTGCTGCTCCAGTCAAAGGCCTGCTTCCCATCTGACATCTTCTGGCCACAATCACTTTTGAAATGTACGAAAGTACCTGTGACATTTTGAAAAAATATGACAATATTTTCATGTTGCTTGGAGAGATGTGGCTGGAGATAAGAGTGTGTCTAACACAACTCATCATGAACTGAAATAAAGAATAACTAAGACTTATGAGTGTTTCCACCTAAGGTACATAGAAGTGTGAAAAGTACCTAGATAAAGTGTCTGAGGAACTAGAACTAGTTTCACATGGGAAAGGAAGAGGTTGCATGAACCATTATATACTTCCAACTTAGATTTTCAGTAGAGAGGTTTTAAGGAGGAGAGATACCATCTAAATTTTGCAGAATTTGTTTGTAAAACATCCATCTGTGGAAATCCTAGACTTTGGACAAAAAAGCGCAACGTGGTAGAAATCAGAATAAACCACTTAGTCTAGCAAAATAGCTGCACGATCTACTAAACCCTGCCTTGTGATGACAAACCACATGAAGTCTGTGCAGATAAGCCATCACCAGTGGCTAGTTTCCCCTGTGTCTTACTGAGAAGAGGTGGGGAAGAATATATGTAATTAATACCCAGGGGAAAAGTAGGGGACATCTGGTGAAGTAATCCCTCATTACACTCGAGTGGGTATTGATCAAATGAAATTAAATATGCTTTTGTAGCAATATTCCCCTGGAGAGGGTCCAAGCAGAAGTAGCAGGGGAGCTGCGATGTGGCCTGGTGGAACAGCATCCCGCCCACCGCTTCATGCCTGGAGGGACAGAGGAAGTAGGACAGGGGGAGACCTTCTGCTGAGATGAGCCCATGCATGGCAATGCTGATGGGCATGAAGGCAGACTCATAGAGTCTGGGTGAGTATTTAAGGGCAAATTTTTTGATTAAGTTTCTCACATGGTCTTTGATTAAGCTAGAAGTAGGAGGACTAAAGTGAATATTTGAAGGCTGGAAAAAAATCACCCGCAAGAAAAGTTTCTGGGTGTGGTATAACTTATCTTTTCCTGTTTCTTACTGTTATTCAGTGAGAAGATGGCTTTGTAATTGCAGTTATTATCTTTAGGTGATAAACCTTGTTCTGGTGACAAGATAAATTATGTTGTAAGCAAGACCTCATTTTCCTGTTACCAGTTTCTTTGGTTAAGTAACTTATGTTAGTTATGGAGGAAAGCAAGGTACAATGCAAATATACCTTGTCCTCTTATTCAGCCTTTCAGTAATATTGTATTGTGCCAGGTAAGGACTTAAGGTTTTGACATTATGTACAATGATATTGCAAAAAACTTAAGTTGTTTTGACAGCGATAACTTTACAATTATAAGCTACAGTGTTAAGAAAACTCAAAAAAACAATAAAGCAACAAAACTGTCTGCTTTCTCTTTCTTCACCCTGAACAGAATTTTTCAGGAAAAACTACTTCTGCAAAATGTTGCCTCTTAAATTTGTAATTACAGTTCCCTTGAAATTTCAAAGCCTGGAATTATTTAGGTCACAGATACCCTGGTTCATTCTCTGTGAGCGAGGCTAAGAACAGCTCTGCATACTGGTCTGCCACAAGTGACTGCTGCAGTGTAAATGTGTCCATCCACACTCACGCCTCCAGCTCTCTAGAGAATCCTTCTGAAAAGAGATGAATGGATGAACCAGAATTTAATAGCAAAAAAGGTTGTCCATTTGTGGGTGACTGGGGTGATGTCAGTGGTTAGAAACTCAGATCTAGCTCATGCTTCACTGCGCATTTTGGATTGGCGTGAATGGCTAGGTTGGGCAGGAGAAACACCGCTGAGGTGTTCCTTCCTCCCATGCTGGAAACACTTGTTTGGGGACTTTCTGAGACCTATGCTTTCAAAATTCACAGAAAATGTGACAAAACCTGAAAAAAAACCCCCAGCAGATTCAGCTGAGACTGTGTTTATGGAAGCAGCAGACAAAGAGATTTCAAGAGGTTTTGCCATATACCCTAAAGACCCTGGGCTGTATTTTGTGTGGTATGGGGGGATCTGATGGAGGCTGCATTGAGCTTGGGGTGAAAACAGGATTCAATGAGCTGACTTTCCCAGTTTTGCATACTGCTCTGAGCCCTAGGGGAGTGCACTGGTCCTTGCACTCAGGGATCACCCCGGGGTATTGCTGGACAAGGATGGATGCCCTGACCTGAGTACCCTGCCAGGAAATGCCTCAGCTTACAAACATGGGGACGGCAGGGTAAAGTGGCAGTGCTGGTGTTTGCTGGCATACAAAATGCATGAAGATGAGGAAAAAAAAGGAAGTCCTGCCAAAGGTGAGGTGGCCAGGTGCCAGCTGCACAGAGGTGTGCTGAGCTCTCCCAGCACCACCACACTGCCCAAGCACCTGGACACTGGTGTGAACCCCTGGCTGGTTCACCCAGATTCTGCCCAGCATTCTGCCCAGCATTCTGCCCTGAGCGTCAGCAGGTGCTGTTCTTCTTGTTAACAAACTCCTTTTATGCAGGCAGTATGGTAATCTCCTGTGGTCACAAGTGGGAAACCCCCTCTTTGCACTCCACCTTGTAGAAGCACCACTCAGACTCTCCCCAGACAGTGCCTCCAAAGGGAAAAATTCCTCTTCAGACCTATCAGGCATGAAATCTGTTGAAGAAAAATGTTCCTGAGGTGTTCTCAGTCCTCCAAGCTGCAACCTAAAGTTCTTGGAGCTGAGAGCGACAAGGAAATACAAAAGGATGTTTCTCTTGAGTTGAAGTCTTAACAGACTTCCCTTGGATTATGTCCAAAGCCAGCTCCAACACCAGCCCACCAATGAGTGCAGCCAGGGTATGTTTCTTTCCCAGAGAAAGAAATATCCCCTGTAGAACAAGGGTTTTTCATTTCTCCTCGGGGAATGGGCTTTCCTATGGTCTGCCCAGGTGAGCTGCCACAGATCTCACCTGCTCTGTGGCAGCACCATGCCTGGGATCCCACCAGGAAGGACTGCTGATGGAACTCTTGACATTTGAACACAGCCCTCATCTGGGCTGAGCTGGCTTGCAAGAGGCTTGGTGCTGGACAAGGGGAACCTAGCAACCTGCCTCAGGATTCAGCAAGTGCAGACAAGTGTAGGTGGGGTCATGCTGACTTCTAGTCACCATGGAACACCCCATAGCATGGAAGCTAATGTTAGTTGGTCTACTGTAAATTTGTCATTTTTCATTTCTTTTAGTTAGAAAAATAAAAATACCTCATTTTTTCATAAGCTTTTTTTCCTCCTGCATATATGCTAATCCAAGAGCTATTTAATCCTCACTTACATGGCACTTTTACTTCTGATAGCAAATATACTTCAAGTTCTTTTACTCATGTTCCTATTAAATCTTAGTACAAATATATGAATTACTTTTTTTTTTAAATTAATGCTGTCTTCTCGAAAATTTTCAGTGACCTGATGGAGGAAACCAACATCACACCATTTTCTCATATTTATTGCGTTTGCAGTTCGTTTAGCCCTTGTACAACACAGCAATTGTGCAGAATTAAAAATAAAGAGCGTCACATTTTCCAGACTGAGGGACCAAAAGGTCCTTCCCTCGGCTGTGCTGGAGCAGCTCAGCAGCCAGAGCACAGCAGCGGAGTTGCGTGGATGGTGCAGACATGTAGGAGTAGGGAACTTTTTGCACTGCCACATAATGCCAAAACTTGGTGGTTGAACCCTAACCCAGCACCCTCTGTATAATCCACTCATTCTTTTGACATCTGACTTGTTTACAGCATGAATACGTCTCTCCCACATACGGGGATTGAAACTCCCTGAAGTCTAACTTCAGATGCCAGGAGATAGGGTGGTTTTCACCTTTTCCACAGAGGTAGGTAAAAAATTTTACCTAGTATGAAACTTTTTCAGGGGTTTGGCTTTGCTTACTTTTCTTGTGGATCAGATAGGTACACTGGGGCTACTAAAGGTTAATGACACTGGAGAGCCTTTATACTGTAGGTTATCTCCCTAGGTCAATTTTTGTCTGAAGTCAAAATTTCTTGCAGCTCGGAACTGAAGGTCGATGGAATATGTAAAATTATTGGACCTTTTCAAAGGAATTCTGCTTTATCAGAACATGAACATTAGTACAAGGATGACTTTAGGAACATTTTGGGTATCTTCACAAGTCTGAATTGTGCCCACATTGAGGAAAATCTAAAAGCAATAAAGGATTTTTTATAATCCAATTAATCTCAGTCATTATCCTTTGGAGATAATAAAATTCTAAGCATAGAGGGAGAAAATACTCAGAAAACATCTTTGTTCTGTATCTAATATTTACCTTAAATAATAATGTAATGGAAATTATTGTTCATATGTGGTACAAGTAAATAACATCACTTCTTCTTGAATGCAGCTTACATCCACAAGTCCTACAAGAGTTGCTTGAAGAAGGGAAACAGCCAGTGTCATTCTATGTTAATTATTAGAAAATAAATTCTCTTTAATAAACCTGATTCAATGCTTTGCTGATGTCAGTTTCTAGCCTGGTTAATAAAAACAAATACATAGACTTTTGTGAGGTATTTGTTTTGGTATTGTAGAATATTTGGACAGAAAAATCTAGCAACTCTTGCTGGCAAAAAACCCCATGCCCATCAAACTAAGAACTGATGCCCTGGCATAATTACAAATATGTTGGCAATAAGAAATCTTTAGCACATGACTTCTCTAGTTATTTTCTACAGAGATCAGTGCCAGATTTGATCTCATTCTGCTTTTTCATCTCTGTCCAGGAAGAAAATACTAAGTCATAACTTAATATTTTTTGGTACAAACCAAAGATGCCAAGAAACTGGGAAGACTAAATATGGAGGAGGAAGAGGAGTCAGACAGTGTAAAATAGATAATTAGCAACTAGTCCCGCTGAAACAAATGCATTTTGATGCAGGAAACTATAAAGTGGCGTATTACATCCTGAGAGCAACAAAGAGAATAGGGGGCACAGTGAGCAAATAGCACAATATGAGCTCACAGTTTTACAGGGGTGAAACTGTTTAGGGATGTCTTGGTAAGCTAACAGAAAAGGTGTTTCTTGCCCCTGTATTTCTCATTCCTGAGATTTGTTTTCCATGCTTAGGATTTAGTCATTCTAAAACTCTTCATTGGTTCTTCTTAGGTCTCACTGAAATCACAGTTTTATCTTTATTATGAGTGTTTTTCCACTACAAAGAGGGTGTTTATCCCTTGATTATGTCAGTAAGTCAATACAGAAATAGATAAAAGCCAGCTAGATGAACTTCTCACTTCACTTCCTTGTTCATGCCACAGTGGTTTATTCTCATCTCCCTTGATAACCTTGAAAACCTCAGAGTAAACAAGTGGGTCGTCTATTTGCCCCAATTTATAACATTAATCACCGTGTAAGCTGGATACAAATTCCCTGGTACATCTCAACTATATTATGATTCAAAGAAGCTAAACACTGATCTGCAACCAGCTGCAAGTGGTGTATAGAAAATTGTAACTCAGTACTTTTCCTTGTTTGAAAAAATTTCAGATTTTTGTCTTGTCAGAAAAAAAGCTGGTAATGGAGCCAGGTAGATCTTTGATGCAATTCCATTGACTACAAAGGAAACTCTATTTTCTTGAATGCATTAGTGCGTGTGGAGGATATATTGGTTTTGGCAATTGCCTTGCCATTAACACTTATTCCAAACAGCCCTGTCCTGATACATCTCCATTTGGTCTAATTTCCTACACTGAGAACATGTTGGCCCCGAATTGGGAATTTTTTGAGAATTCAAATACATTTCTAGAGCACTTAAAATAACCAAGGAAATGGTAAGGAAGCAACAGTAATGAATGGTAATTCATCAGTATTTAGATGTTGTTCAGTGCAGAGACTTGCATGTGGTTTCACATGCTCCCTTTGGGCAAGTTTAATTTTCATTCCTCTCTATCCCATGGAGTACCTGAATGAAAACAAGACCAAGTGACTTCAGAAAAACGTAAGTGTCTCAAAAAGTGAGACTCAGTTGATCCCAAAGTTATGGGATTGTTAGTGTGCAGTGTGTACATTCTCAATGCAGATAGAAATAATTATTGTTATTTACATATCAGACCTTTCACCTCAGAATGTCAATGCATGTTGTAATAATCAATTAATTTAATCTCATAACTACTGAGGAGAGCTAGGTGAGTGCTGTTTCTCCAATTTTATTCAGAACAAATATATAAATGGAAGAAGTGAGGGGTTCATTACCCATAAATGCAAGGCATTTAAATGCCTAACACCCACTGATTTCAGGAAGCACTCGTTGCTGTAAGTTTTGAGTGACTCTGTCATTTGCCCAGCACCAAACTGATTAGTTGGGAAGCTATGCAGAAACAGGCAACCTGCGAATTGCCCTGATTTTCTAACTTTCTCCAAGAGGAAACATCTCCTTAGAAATGGGTTGAGATTCAGCTCATGAAATGTGTCATCTTTACAGTGCAAACATCTGCATCTGGACTAATCATCTGGACACTCCTTGTAGTCAAGGAAGGTTAAGACAACAGAGATGAATTCCACCCTGTGTGTCTGTAGCGCAAAAGCGGAATGCCAAAACACAACCTACCCCAGCTGTGGTCATCCACTTACCCTTGATATCCAGAGATTCAGTGGAAAAAATTACAAAACAAATCCAGGGGATTTCCACACAGTCCTTGATGTTATCTTTAATTCAGTTTCAGAATAAAGCACTCATTTGTACTTTTTCTTGTGTCTACTTGCCTCTACTTCAACCAGCTTGAAACAAAGAGATTTTAAACATTTACTGGTTCCACATGCCTATAAACTTATAATTTTCTCATTTTTATGATGTCTCTGATGTCCTGATGTCCTGTGATTATTTTCCATTTATTATAGGCTTTTCTAGATTAATTTTATCTGCTGCTGATATTTCATCATTGCAGTATTAAAATAGAGATTTAGTCAATCTTTTATGCATTAGCAAGTATTTTTAAATAGTTTATGGCTTTTTGACTGGGGAAAAATAAATCACAAACGATGTGATCTAGCTAGACTTTCTCTGGAACTGAAAATATTTAGTTACACCCTGAATTATAACAGAAAAAGCATATTGATAAAAGATTAAGCACAAATACAGTTCTGGCAGCTATAATACAGATGTTCTTATTACAGACTGAGGCTTCATTGTCGACAAGAAGAAAAGAGATACAACCTACCCATAACTGGTGTGTTTGCTGCTGGACTTCGTTGAGAGCCTAATTTGAAGTTATTTACAAATAGGAAGTGCTGTTAACTCAAAAGAATAAATACTGTGAAATTTGGAAGGTCAGCCCTTTGCAGAGCATGGCTGGACTTCTGCATTTCTACAGACAAATCTGTCTGCAAGACAAAGAAGGCAAGCACAAAGAGGAGCCTTAGGGGCTAGAAATTTTCAGGAAGCTGCATTTGTGACCCTCACCTTCTCCAAAGCCTCGGGGAGTAGAAGAAGGTGATGCCCTGGGAGCTGGCTCAACAGTGGGAGCAAACCAAGATGCACCTAGACCAGTGGGAAAACAGTGAAGAAGAAGTCTCATTGTGCTGTGAAATAAAATTACAAGTACCTTGGGAGGTTGGCTAAAGCTGGAAATCCTGTATCATCTATTTAGCACATGCAGATGTGGAAAATACAATGAAGCTCTGCACATTAAACATCATCTGATCCCAGCTGATGACAGGTTTCTCTTTTGGGAGGGGAGAGTGAGCTTGGGTCAGAGCACAGACATGTGGCAGTGAGATAACTCAACATTGTGGATGGAAGTCAACTTACAGTGTGCAGGCACACGAACAAACCAAATCCTCAGAAAAAATCTTACCACTCTGAGGAGGACTGAGTGTATCACGGAGCTCAGAGTGGAAAGCTGGTGCAGCCCCTGTGCAGAGGGGATGAGCAAAGATAAAGGTCTGATGCAACACTAAACTGTCTGAACTGAAAGTTGGTTAATTAAATCATGAAAGCCTGGTGACAAGAAATTCTGCCTTAATAGGTCCTCTCTGCTGAGTCCACAAAAGAAAAAGCGAGAGGAAGAAATTCTGGTGATGAATACGTTAAATTTGACATTCATGTAGAGTTAGGTTTGGCCGGGCCTGATGGGGCTGAGTTACATGCTTAGTGTGAGTAATGCATTTTGAACTTTAATGGTGCACATTTCTGATATGACTCAAATGCACAGGAGTGCCAGCAAGCACCGGAGGCTTTCCTGCCTCCAAGCACCTGACCTGGCACCAGCCTTCAAAGAGAAGGGCTCTGCCAGGGGTTATCATTTATCATTCTATCACAACAGCCCAAACTTCCCTTTTTTAAAAAAAGTCTCTGGAAATGATGACTTTTCTTTGAGGCAAACGTAGGCTGGTCTAGACATACACATGACTGTGAAAAAGCCATGCAATATAATCCTTTTCTTTCAGGCTGCACCTTAAAAATACATAAATGAAAAATAATATGATTTCTTCCCACCAGTAAAAATGAACTTTGTCGTCATTGCAGATAATAAGTTACAGGACTAATAAGCTATAATCTATCATGCTGAATTATCAGTTTAACAACTTCTGTTGCTGTGCATTAAGGACCACAGCAAAAGCTAAAACACCTAGCTCCCATTAAACTGTAGCAAGCCACCAAGACATGCATCTATTTAAATGCAATGACTTTAACAACAAGGTCTGCTCAGATATGCATGCCTCTGTGGCATGAGGATACCAACAGCAGAAATTTAAGGTGCATCTTTTCCCTCCAGAATGTATAAAAGGAGGTAAGAAACTATTTTTAAAATGTTATCTGACCAAATTCCCATCCTATTTATTCTAAAGAATATCTCACTGCTCAGGGACTGTCTGAACATTGCTCAGGGGTGAGCAATTTTATTGTGCATCATTTATTTTTCTTAAGTTTTATTCCTCTCTCTCTCCTTTTAATTACTATTACTACTACTACTACTATTATTATTATTATTATTATATTGTTGTTGTTGTTAGTAGTAGTAGTAGCAGTAGTATATTTTACTTTGTTTCAGTTATTAAACTGTTCTTATCTCAACCCATGAGTTTTACTTTTTTTTCTGATTCTCCTCCCCATCGTGAAGGTGTGAGTAAGTAAGAGTGCATCTTTTTGCTCCAGAACATATAAAAGAAGTAACAGACTATTTTTATATGACAGCTGGCCAAATCCCCAACAGAATATCTGGAGTAAAGTTGCAGAAGCAAATCAAATTATTACAGCTTTACACGGATATAAATGTTACTGGAGTTTGCAGCAAGACGTTTATCTAGCGTCACTGCAATTTACACTCTTCTGTCACCAGTGTCAGGCAACAGGAAATTAAATGAGTCACACAAAAAATAATGTTAGCACGTGGGATTTCTGACCAGGCAATCTCATGCTACGCCATACTTCATGCCGTGACCAAATTCTGCCCCACAGTGCTCAGCAGCATATCTGACAGAGGTCAGTAGGAAAAGCATTGTTTTCAAAGCACAAAGCATCACGCAGGGTTGTGCTCCTCTTAGCAGATCCCCAGCTCACTGTCTTTGCTTTACATTGTAAATGAGAAGGGGATTTTGACTCCTTCTTGTGACATGACACCCAGTAGTGGCTCTTTTAAAAAACAGTGCTGGCTGGGAACTGGACTAGCTCATGATGTGCATTTCTATGAGCTCATATGAATCCCTTGACATCGAGCCACAAACAGAGAACAAAACCTGAGATCCCCCTTGCGTGGTAATTCACCAGGGGAAATCTCAATTCCTGCCCAACACCACACATGTGTACTATGGCTTAACCCAAAAAAAAAAAAAAAATTAAAAAATTGTGGGGGAAAAAACCAGCCGAACCAATAACAAAAAGAATCATTGCTGTCAGAGATCGGGGTGGTGAGAGGGAGGAGAGCTTACGTTCGTAACATTCACTTTAGTGAGGCTGGAGGAGGGGGCAGTCTGGATAGCATGCCGTAGACTGTCTTTCAATATTAGACAGAGGGAATTTTTTTTGAAAATTAAGATTAGTACAAAAAGAAATCATCAAAAAAAATTCCCTCGCAAAATTACCTGCTCTTGTTTTAGATTTCTCTTTGATGGACGGTACAATTGGTTTTTTATTACTATGATATATGTATATATACATAGAGGCTTTTTTTCAATTGACATTCATCTTGACAAATGGAGATGTGATCACATGGGGCTGACCAGGTTTCCTACAGCAGCTGTTTGGTGGAAAAGGGCTGCAAGAGCCCTTAGCAAGGGTGCTGGGCTGCCTGGGAGGCAGTGGGTAGACAGTGATGGCTCTGAACAGACATCAGCAGCAGGAAGCTGCTGGAACCTGGACAGACTCATTGAGCTGGCTTGACCACAGCTTGAGAAGTGGTAACATTTGTGTAGGTGCAGGACTGGGCTGTGAGGCACATCTAAGTGAGTCCTACTGCATTGAACATCTGGATGAATAACCCACCTGAGAGCTAGGGGCAGTCTTCTCCAAAATAACCATGGATGGTCAAGGAAAGGGGAATTAATGAAATAGCAGCTTAATTAAACCACTTGTCTTTCTTACTATGCAGCTCGGATAACCCTTCTGAACCAGGCAAGGGTTGATGCTATGAGTATTTATCACTGATGTGGGAGAAAGGATCAGCACAGGAATGACTGAACAAGTTTAGTTTAGTCCATTGAATCTGCTCCCATCAGTGACAGGTTTGCTGCTCTGCATGTCAGATGTGGGACCTGAGAAATGGAGCACTCCAATGTACTTTTAACTCCAGATTTTAAGGGGCCTTTGCGGTTCAATGTGATCTGGAATTATAACTGTTCTGTGTTGTGGTTTTCTATTTCAGTGATGAACATATTACACAATGGTCTCCCACTCAAGTATGCAGGATGAAATTATGCAGCCAGTGCTCCCCTGTGGCTCTCACCTGAACAAATGTGCACGATGAACTCACGTGCACAAAATTATGCTCAGAATGATTGTTTTTGAGATTTATACCCAAAACACATATTCAACATCTAAACACTAGTGAAGTCTCCATGAATCCTCTCAAACACTGCCTTCAGCCCCAGAAGTCCTTCATCCCCTCTGTCAGCAAAATCTCCAGGTACTGAGGATATCTGTGGTGAGTCTGTGTCCCAGTTCCCACACTGCAGAGGCCTTACTGCTGCCAGAGTCTCAGCAAGACTCTCAAACAAAGCATCAGCCTGGACACATGAACTGCCAGGTCTTGGTTCTACCAGATATCCCTGCTTACTCATTGCCTCCTAAACACAGCTAGAGATGAGCAGGTAAGTTTATAATTTTTGTTCAGGAAGTTGACTACCCTCTTGACATAGCTGCTCAAAAGTCCCTGCTGTTCCTGTTCAGAAGAGGAGCTTAGAGTCCAATATCCCAGTCCCAGGTGGGAAAGACACCTTAGCATATCCCAAGAGCTTTGGTCTCATGATGGGGGCCTATTTTTGTGTGTTTATCCTAATCACTGAACTGCCCTTTCTCCTATGCCTATCACTGTCAATGTAAAGGCCATAGCTGCCAGGTAAGTGTGGTTTAACTGGCTTCAGACACCTTTGAGGAATGGGGTGGTATAGATTAGGACAGTCTGTAGTAACTGCAGGGGCATCAGGATGAAAGACAGCTGGCAAAACGGCTATCACTTGTGATTCAATCAAGCACGTAAAAAGTAGACATGAAGCCACTCCTACATTTACAATAATTCAGTCCAATGTTTTTCGTTTCCATTTATTGCATTCCTACTTGCTCCAGGCCATCAGTGGGTCAGCTGGAATCTGTACACCAAGTTGCATGGCAAGCAACCCACAAAAGGCTCATCAACTCAGACATCCTTACTTCAATAATCATTTCTCAACAACTACCTTGGAGAGGGATGGTTCTCCTGTGGGTTTGCCTGCAGTGAAGAAACAGCACTACAGGCTGCAGGCTTCCTCTATCTCCAGGTAACTCTTTTCTTCCACTCTGCTGAGCGAGGGGGAGTACTGTGAGGGGTGGGGATGCGGCTGAACAAGTGCAGGAGGAAAGGATGGGCAGATGGCTCACAGGCCATCAATACGCTGCCTTTCCCTTCTGTATTCATGAAGAAAGAACATCACAGCCCGCACCTGAGAATGTAACAGCAGGGACCCTCTGTTGTTGCTTTATCAGCAAACTGCTGACCACACTGAGTCCTGCCTAAGGCTCCAAGGATACGCAATTAGGTCAGTAGCTCAGTGTTACGTGTTGTGATCTAACACAATACATGCCGTTTTGTGATCCCAAACCTATTGAGTGGCCTAGTACTTCAGATCATGCCAAAGACTTGCCAGGCAGAGCACTGAAATAGCAAAAGATGAATCTATGTACTCTCTACACTGAAAATGTACTAAGTGCTTTCTTCTTCTCTATATCATTTTGTCTATGAATTGAGTAGTTATATCCCTGAGAAATCCAGAAATATAGATAACATTCAGATCACCTTATATTCATCTAAAAGTATCCCTTTCCCAAATAAAATGAATGTGTGAGCCTGCACAGCAATCCCTTCCTGCACTATATTACAAAGAATTCCAGTATAATACAAGTAGTCATTAAGCCATTTGTTTCATATTGGGGTTGTTTACCCTGGAGAAAAGGAGGTTCAGGAGAGACCTTATCACGCTCTAAAACTACATGAAAGGAGGTTGTATCCAGGTGAGAGTCAGTCTCTTCTCCCAGGTAAAAGTGACAGGACAAGAGGAAATGGCCTCAAATTGCACCAGGGGAGTTTTAGATTGGGTAATAGGAAAAATTACCTCACTGAAATGATTATCAGGCATTGGAACAGGCTGCCCAGGAAAATGTTTGTGTCCCCATCCCTGGAAGTGTTCAAAAAAGGTGTGGATGTAGCACCTGGGGACATGGTTTAGTGGTGAACACATCAAGTGTTAGGTTAACAGTGGGACTCAGTGATCTTGGAGATTTTTTCCAATCTTAACAATTGTATGATTCTCTACTAGTTTTGCCTTTCTGCTAAGAAAAAAATCTCTGGCTATCGAAGATATGTGTCTTTAAAAAGAGCCTTCTTTTCTAAGTGAAGTGGTCACAAAAAGGGACACTCCAAATAAAAGTTCTCTCCTGCAGAACAGGAAGGAAAAAATATATGAACTTGAAGAGTTGTCTGGGCAAAGAGCAGAAAGCATCAAAAGGGTCAAAATCCCCTAAGGACATAAGGGAAATACCAGAGTATTCAAAAGAAAAGGAAGGCCCCACTAGCTTTAATGTTCCCACACAAGCAAATCACAAGAGACAGGCTGGGCACTCATTTACATCAGAGCTTCAGAATGAGACCAGCCTCATGTGACATAAGGGTTATGAGTAATGGGCCCAGAAAACAGCAGAGAAAAATCAGTGGGATCTGGGGCATTCGATCTGAAATCCTTCCTCTCTGCAGAAGCTGCAATTAACAGCAAATGGAGTAAATCAGCCTCCTGACACTGAGGGTGTCATGATGGAGGTTCTGTCTTTTCAGTGAGCAGGAGCTGGTGGCTGCTGAGAGTGGATGCCATGAGCTGCCTCCATCTCCTTCTGCCTGGCTGCAGACATCTCTCCAGATCTTTGCCTGCTCTTTCACCGAGGTGTCTGCCTGGTGCAAAGTTCAGTGAATCACAGGGCCTGGTGCTAAGTTCAGTGAATCACAGGGGCGTGTGAGTTGCTTGAGTTGTAAAGAAGGGAGAAGGTGGGTACTGGTCAACAGAGTCAGATTGTGTAAAAGAGGAATATGCTGTAGAGATCTGGGGGGAGCAGGGTGACTTCTAGGTTGTATGCTCTGAAGGGAGAGGTAAGCTCTGTGAGTGCAGAAGGAGCTGGGCTATGGACAGCAACAGAGCTGAGAGCTCAGCCTCTTAGGAAAGGGTCCTCGACTGCACAGGGATGTTTGCAGCTTTGATGCATATTTTTCTTTCAGGTCACGAGCAACACCTGAAAGCCATGATAGCATACAGTATTGCCTGTCTAGGGAGAGGTCTGAAACACCTGAGCGCCAGTACAGGAGTTACAGTGTAGAAATCCCCTGGCAGTGAGGCTTGATTAGGCTGAGCTTGGGATAAGAAGAAAACATTGCTTTCATGTAGTTCTTCAAACAGCAGTTGGCAACTTGCTCTTCACAAGCTACTGAGCAACTCCGCTGCCAAGGCTTCCCTGCTGTCCCTGGTAGAGGGAAGGTTGTAGGCCTGGTCTGTGCCTTTGGGGCTGCACACACAGCTGCGTGGAGGCTGGGATCCTGTGCTGCCATCACCACCTCTCAGGGTGGCACTCAAGCACCACTCACTGGAAATTCCTGAAATAAGGGATGGATGAACAAAGAAAGCCAAGTCGAGTCAGTGTAGCTTAGGTTTTGTTGCAGTCTGCTCCTGCACCATCCATACTCTCCCACACTCATTCTTCTGGGGACTGAAAATACTCTGCACCCACAGGAGCCAACTCCTTATGCCCAGGTCATTCAACAGAACCAAGAGCTCGTCCTGAGAGAACACCCACTCACAGCAAGTTACCACCTCTTCGAGGCACTTGGCTACATCATCTGCACCAAAGAGCAGCAGTGCTGAACAAGGCTTCCTTCAGGGGGTGTCCCATCCTTAACCGTGCTCTCTCGCATAGATATGAAAATAACAAATTCAATCCTTCAATAATTTATTTCTTTATACCACAGAAAGTTTTTCAATTATACATTTAAGTTTGTAACTTTCAACACTACAGTAAATATACGTAAAAAAATCCTAGCTGTGCAAATTTCAAATTGCATTGTTTCAAATAATATAAATATTTTAATAAAACATACGTTCACATTAAGGTTCACAAAATATATAAAATTTAACAGAAATAAGTCATGAGCTATTTAATTTTTTTTGTTTTTAGAAACTGGTTTTTTTTAGTAACTAGAAAAAGATTCTAAACTTGAGAAGCAAGTTAGAAGAGGTATCACCTCCAAAATCATAGCAGCAAAACAGAGCTGAAAACTTAAAAGGTGTGAAAGGAGAAGAGAGAAGCAGCTATCAGGCACAGTGGCAAAGCTGAGGTTCCTAAAGAAAATACTGCAGATACAGAAGTGGATGCATAAGCTCCAGGAGTGAAATCTCAACCCTGAAGAACTCATTACTGAGCTCCAAGCTGTTTGCATGATAACAGAAATACATTAAGGATGGCAGAAAGTGTGACAAAAATGGGGAGGGAGTGTATGAACAGCACACACATACTCCTGACAGCTGCAGTGCAAGAGAGGGAAGAGTCACTCTTGCTTCAGAACTGAAGACAAAGGGCTTTGGGGTTTTTCTTGTCTGTTGGAGGTAATTCCTTCCACACAAGTGGGAAATGGCAGCACGCGTTTTTCCCATCATATGCATTTCTTCTGTAACTTCTGTCTTTCCAGCTGTCTTGGGATTTGGGAAAGGTTCTAAATGCTGGTTTAAGCTTGTTAAAAGGAACAGACCAGTGCTAGTCTTGTTTCTGGCTGTGGTTTGCTGAGGGCTCTGCAAACACAGACTGCTTGCTGTTACCACCCTAAATGCCTGCGGGAGCTCCCGCCCTGGCGAGCTCAGTAAGAACAGCAAGGACATGGGCAACCCAAACCATGTTTCTTCAGTTGTCAACTGGAAGTTGCATCAGTCTGTCCTGGGTAATCCCGTTCAGGAAGGACTTGCCCCTGACTGATGTATGCAAACATAAAAAGGTCCAGCACCTCCGACAGTAGACATGGGTCCTTGCCTGGGAGAGGGGAGGTATTGTGAAAGAGGCAGAACTGGGAAGTTCTTTGGATTCAAATGCTTCATACTTCCTCCTGGGAAGTCCAAGAATTAAATATGGCATTGTAAGAGCTTAGTCATGAATGAGAGCTCTGTGCAGAAGGCAATGTGACCTTCTCAGCAGTCCTTGTACACAGTGTTTAGAGGAAGTAGAAATTTATTCCCATTCTTGGGAATAAACATCATCTGAGCAGACAGCTTATGTTTCCCCCTACCCTCCCACTCCCAGGACTGTTAAGTGTTTTGAACATAGCACCATTTCAGTGAAGGAAGTAGCTGGTATTGCTTTCTTGTTCCCCACTAGCCATAGATCTGTTTGAACTGGTAGCATTCATTGCAGTAGCCGTTGCACTTGGCATTGCCATAGTGATCACAGGCAGGGGCTCGGCAGCGTTGCTTGGGAGGCTCCTGTGCCGCCGGCTCCCTGGCACTCCCCGACGGTGGGAGCTGACTGAGGCGCCGGCACTCCGGGCACAGGTCATCACTTCTGCAGGCCAGGTTGTTTCTACACGAAGCCACACCACACTGTCTCTTCTGGGTACTCAGTGCTGCTCGCTGCACATCTCTGTGCTGCCCTGTTCTCTTGAAAAATTTTGAAACACATTGTCAGTCGCTGTGTTGGCAGCACAAATGACTTTTCATTTCCTTTTTACTCTGCTCATGGTTTGTATAGGTAACCACTTGGGTATTGTTTGCAGGCACTTCTACAAAGTACAATACCAAGAGCCAAGTTGAGTTTTACCAAAGAAAACCACAGATTCTGTCATTTCTTAGGAAAAAATGTTGGTTTTTTATCTTTGGCAACCCTCAATTCTAAAAGGACCAAAACAAACCAAATAAAAAACCCCGATCTGGAACAAAACAAATCTGTAATGGACTCAATCAAAAATGCAACTTGAACCCCTTGATGCAGTTGCACAGCTCTAAGGGTAAGAACGAAAATCCCTCCCCAATCAACAAAACAACTCAGCTGTTGGTCCAATTGCTTCCACTGAAATTGCTGGCAAAATCCCAGCTGAGGTAAAATTGAGCATGGCCATGACAACCCTAAACTGAGAATGATTTTTTAGGAGAACTGCTCAACTGCAGTAGAAAAAACCATGATATGCTCTATGCTTGTCTTTCCATGATAGTTAGGATGCAGTCATTTGAAGATTTTCTAGTATGCATCCCAAGTTGTTCACACAAGAGAAAAACATGCAGCGCTGAACAAGAGGAAGATTTTGAGAAGTTCACACTTACTTCTGTCTGTCTCACCAGCTGTTCTTCTGTCCTTCTGGCTTCTTGGAATCGCTGGTTCTGGGCTATAATGAAGCAGTTCTGGCAGTACCCCTCGAGCATCGTGCTGCCCAGGGTGCCGCAGTCGCGCCGCTGGCAGGACACAGTGTTACGGAAGCCGGCAGCGGAGCTCCCCGTCTGATCTGCTGCCGAAGACTTCCTCTGAGATCTCCTCTGCTGGCGTAGCAAGATACTGTCTGTAACACAAAGCATGAACAGGAGGAGTTCGAATGTGCCCAATAGATCTGATGACTCAAAGCAATTATAAAAAGCTCTCCACCTTAAAAATGAAAATAAATTAAAAAGATCAACAAGCCTCAAATGTTTTTGACAATCCTGAGACCCCCCCCAGTTGGTACATCTTTCTTCATGTTACATAAATAAGGGTGCTAATGCAGCCTGATTTTCATGTAACAAGTTGTTGAAACAGATGATTTGGGAAAAACTTGCCCTAAGTGAGAAACCTAGATCCCACTGAAGTCGAGATGAATTTCACCTTTGACTTCACTTTGACTGTCAACTGTGACCGACCCGTTTCAGCCTCCCCCATTTCAGCCACATCAGATAATTGAAGTACCGTGGTACAGAGGTTAATGGGAAAAAATGCATTATACTTTTTAGTCTCATGAAGCAATCTTATATATTCCACAATCAGAAGGAAAAAATTTTCATTGTGAGCAATGCTGGAAAATAAGCTATTGCAAGCTGGCATAGAAGTTCCGTAATCTGAACGCATGTGGAAAGCTCAGTGTTGTGAAAGATGTCCCTGCCAATGGCAGGGGGGTTGAATTAGATGATCTTTAAAGGTCCCTCCCAACCCAACCTATTCCACGTTTCTTTATTTGTATCGGCAAACTTATCAGCAATAAAATAGTCTGAAGAGATAAGTAGTAATTCTCTCTTACATATGCCTTTCAGGCTCTACACCTAAGGGCTCTTCACCTGCGAAAGAGGGCAGTAGCATGAAAGATGAAGATTTCATTCATTCACAGACTATTGCCTTTTTGAAGGTCAGTCTTTAAACACACGTGCATGCACACACATGGTATTACCAAGGAAGATTTCAAGGTAGAGTATAACAATACACTCCTAAGTTACTCCAAAATAAAAGCTTATTATCCACAGTCAACTTCTACTTGCTCTGCTTATCAAGGCAACTACAGTGGTTACTCCAGAGCATTATACCTGTTACATCCAGAACAGATACAGATCTTCGAATTCTCCAAAGGTTTTTAAATGCCTTGCTAACATAACTGATTTTCAGTACCTTCCATACATTTACAGCATTTCCCTCACTGACCTCTACAAATTGTCTAGCTGTGAAGAAAATTCATATGAAACCATGATTGCAGTGGACGCTGGGGAGGTATCAAAACCCATCCCCTTTTGAGTTAGTTTTGATTCCATCAAAGCTGAAAGGAAGTTTTACAAGAGATTTCACAGATTTTTCCCGCTGCTATGTGCCCCCCTTTATGGTATCCTGATTTTGGCTGGGGTAGAGTTAATTTTATTCACAGTGGCTGGTATGGGGCTGTGTTTTGGATTTGTGCTGAGCACAAGGTTGATAATATCGAGATGTTTTTGTTACTGTTGAGCAGGGCTTGCACAGAGCCAAGGCTTTTTCTGCTTTTCATAGTGCCCCGCTCACGAGGGGTGCATGGGAGGTTGGGAAGAGACACAGCCTTAACACCTGCCTGCCCATGGCAAGCAATGAATTAATTCTTTGTTTTGCTTTGCTTGCATGCGCAGTTTTTGCTTTTCCTATTAAACTCTCTTTATCTCAACCCATGAGTTCTCCAGCTTTTACTGTGTGAATTCTCTACCTGAGCCCATTGGTGGGAGAGTGAGCGAGTGGCTGTGTGGGGTTTGGTTGCTGGCTGGGGTTAAACCATAATAATGGGATAATAACAGACAGAAAATCACCTTCTCCTCACGCTGTTTTCATCGCCTCCTGCCCTTGTATCACCCAGTGCACACCGAATTTCACAGTTCAAGGAGGCTGATCTGCAGCCAAAGTGTGTCAAAGCTCACCCCATCTCCACTTACCATGGTTTTCCCTGTACTCAAAGAAACACAGCGTGCAGAAGCCCTCATTTTGTGATGTCCCAAAAAACTTGCAACCAGGTTTCCGACAGAGGCTGCCTCCCCTGTTCTCCTCAGGAGGCAGTGCCGGTGGCGGGGGCTCCTTGCCATGGCTGTTGGGAGCCTGATGGCAGGAGTGCTGGTGGAGGATCTGTGAGATCTGGGACGGGTCTGATGTTGATCTCTGGTGGCAGGTGGGCAGGAAAGTGGGACTGCCATTTGGGGGCTGCTCTGTAGACCTTTTAAAGCAAGTGCTGCATATACCATTGAAGGTCCTCTTGGCCTTTTGACAGCACATTCTGCATGTGGCATAGTCTAAGTGTCTCTGGTCATCCAAGTTGTTGCAGGGACCAAGCTGTCTGGAGTTGTAGCAGCGCTCGCACAGCCCATTGTGTTGCACATTCAACGTAAAGGGGCAGTCTGGGGTCCTGCACTTCATGGCTGTGGTTTCACTGTACAGGAAAAGGCTCGGAGCGGATGGAGGTGCAGAGCGAGGCTCTGTTACAGGCCCTTCAGATGTCCATCCCCCAGGTTCACAAATACCCCCACGGGAGGAGCCTGACCCAGCTGCCTTCAGCTTCTCAGGTGCTGCTTTGGAGGTCTGCTTTCTTCCTTTGTTTCCTTGGGACCTCTGCTCAAAGCATTCGTGGCAGTAGGGCTGCGTGTTCACAGACATGTAGAAAGGGCAATTTGGCGTTTCACATTTCATCTGTAAGAGGGAGAGCTGGGAAAGTGACAGTTCCTGTCTGTTCCTGGAACACGTCTCTCTTCTAGCAGGTTCAGCATTCTCCTGCCACTTCTTGTACTCATGCTGTACCAGTTGAAAGTAATCTTCCACGAGGTTTATTTCTTTGGGTAGGTTGCCTTCATCTAACCTGACAGCCAAAAAAGGAAGATTGCATCAGTGGTTGAAAAGAGCAGATGGTGGGGCTGGAAGCAGATACAAGCAATGTGGGAAGGAAACATAGATTTAAAGCACATCCATATTACTCAGACAGAAGATCTGAGATGTTATACTGTTGCTGTAAATGTAAATGATTTTAAAAGCAGGTGTTCAGTGATGGAGACTTTCACATCTAAAGAAATAAATGTCCTGACACAATGCTAAACAGAAGTATTCTTAAAAGGCTTTGCTAGGTGAGGGTTTTCTGCCCAAGAGCTGTTTGCACAAAGAATATGGGTAATCTCTCAGAACTGAAAAGTCCCCCAAATGATGAATTTCTCTCAGGACCAGTGCTCAGCTGAGCAGAGGTTAGAGTAGAGGACCCCCTTCTTCACCAGTCCATACTAAGAACAAGCCCTTCCTACAACGGGCTCAGCATTCCATGATACAGTTTGCCATGAAATCTGCTCCTGGTTCTGGCCCTGCTGGGTCTGTATCTACCAGCGGAATTCTTCAAACAAACTTCAGTGTGGGCTTCAGTGTGGTGCGTGCAATGCTGGCATCCATCACACCATCCTTACTCTGCCTCCAGATTCAGGGAAAACCCTACACTGGAGCTTCACCATGCCACAGTTGGTAGGATGAGGAGCTAACATTTCTGGTAATACTCTGGAACACATCTAGGCAGTGGGACTAGAGAAGCTCAAGTTCAGCCCTTTACGTGGGCACATATCCTTAGGGCAGAAGGACTTCAATTTTCAAGGCCCCTAAACCAGAACCAGCCAAGAGCATAAACATTTCTTTCTGTATGGTAGTGGAAGCAAAGACAGAGGATACAGGAAGTTACTTCCCTCCCTCAGTTGTGAGGGGACTGGTTGGACATCTCTGCCAGTGTCCACTAAATATGAGAAGCTGATGGGTCTTGCCAGCTGCTCCCTGCGTGTTACTGATGCTCAACCATCAGGGGGATGAGCACAGATGAACACCGGTTCCTCCAGTGGCCACAGCTTCCTGCCTGCTGCCACACGGAACAGCCCAGGGTGTTGGGGCATCTGTGCTAAGAACATACTGCCAAGTACTTTCCCCAAGGCAGCCAAAATTACACCAACTGCCCATTATGCAATGTGCCCTTACACAAAGCACAGGAGCTTCGGCTAACTAGTTCCTGCATTTAACTACTTTTCAGCCACCCTGCTGTGTAATCCAAAAGTCAGTGAAACTGATCAAATGGATTTTTTCTTCTAAAATGCTAGTTTCAGTTTGCTAAGTCTGAACACATTTTTGCCTTTAAATTTGAGACTGGCCTCAGCTCATACTACTTCAAAACATATCAACAGTAATGCCAATGTTTCGTATTTCAGGTAGTGAATACATGGGTCACCTGGGAAGGAAGGAAAGACCAAAAGAACACACTGGGCTGCCCAGCTTGTCCCACCTCTGGAAACAAGATAACTTTGAGGAAATAGGAATGACACTCACTTTGCAGCATTAATTAGATGAGTTGTACCATGATCCCAGCCTTGCACTGGAATTTCTATTACTATCAAGTAGTCTTTTAGCAGCTGCTCTTTCTCCCCCTCTTCTGCATCTGTCAGAAAGTGCACATTCAAATCCTCAAATCTGCCTTGTTCACTGGTGACTAGAGGGACAGCCCGGATTTCTGTGGGGAAACAAGATGGATTAACACATATACACACACATACACACACACAATCAACCAGTTCGGAATAACCATAAAATGCAACACATGGAGATATCACCACTAAGTTTTTGAGAGAGAGTAGAACAGCTGGGCAGAGCAATCAGTTTCTATATGGTACCACTGGGGGAGGTTGCAGACACACCTACATCACAAAGTTAGCCCCATCCCACAGCAGTTTTAATGTCCCCACAGCAACTATCTTCTCCATGTGAGCAGCACTGTAGATCTTCGTTTGTTATGCCTTTCCGTGGGATGATGCTGTAACCTGAACCTAGAGAACTGCTGTCCACTCAGAAGTGATGCATTAAAAATGGTAAAGCATATTATTTCCTTATTCCTGCCAGGCAGTGGTACCCTGCTGTGAGACTGCATCCTTCAAAGCTTCTTCTTTTACGATGTGGTGTAGAAAGGAGGCCAGAACACAATAAAGCAGAGGCTACGCTTTGACTAATTCCAGCCTGCAAGCAGGTGAGTTGCATTCTACTTTCAACCAGTATCTTGAAGGTAATCCTTAGTTTCTATTCAGATTCAGAGACAAAGCTGTTTCTGCTCACATTTTAAGAACATATTTCAAATGAATCTTTTACATTTATTTAACTTTAAAAATGCATATCTAAACCAAATCATATTTTAAATGCTTTATCAGCACAATGGTTTTGAAGAAGGAACATAAATACCAAACAAGGTTCTTGAAAAATACCTGGCCCGCTGTCCTTCAGAGTCACCAGTGGTGTAAAATGCATGTTGTCATAGCCAAGCACAATTGGGTATCTGTAGCATTCTTCAGCTGGCCACAGGAGAGGCAAGTAAACACCACCAACATTCAGAGGAGCAAAACTGGAGCCTGACTCTAAACTTCTAACCACTTTATCTGCATAAAGAAGAAAAAGAAAACACAAATAAATACGTGCTACAGGCAAGAGAAAAT
The DNA here is from genome assembly GCA_013397115.1 of Edolisoma coerulescens. NCBI lineage: Eukaryota > Metazoa > Chordata > Aves > Passeriformes > Campephagidae > Edolisoma > Edolisoma coerulescens. Next base: position 1,358,708 of record VWZW01006867.1, read on the forward strand.
GTATGCTGGGGGTTTTAAAATAATTGCTGCAAACAGTGTTCTGAAATGCATCTACCCAAAAACAACAGTTGTTGACTAAGATTACTAACACAGCACAAGAGTAACACAGTGGGATGACCGGCCAGGCAACTCACCTGCAAGGACAATGATTGGCCTTCTGAGGATGTTAGCAAGGATGAAGATGTGGATTTCTTCCAGTGCATTATAGGGAAGCCTGTTTCGAGCCCCAGATATTTCTGGGGAGGTCATTTCAATGAGGTATTCCCATTCCTCTTCCCAGTTCTGAGGAAAGAAACAGCTGTCACCAGTGGTTCAAAGACACGGAGATCAGGAACCAGCTGCAGCACAGCAGTGCTCAAATAATCCCATTTTCCCATTTCCTCCAAAGGAAGACTATTTCTGCTCTATATTAATGATGGAATCGGTGAAGCCCAAAAGCAAACAGAATCAGCAAGGCAACGCTGGCGAGCACTCAGAAAACACCACCATTCCCTCAGGCCACCTTACCCGGGTGTCATAATGGAGTCCTGTTTCTACAAACTCCTGGGATTTAACAGCCTCCCGCTGCCAGCGGAGCTTGAAGTTCCGAGTGTCAATCTCCCTGAGAGCACTAAACAATGTTTTTCTTAAGACAAGGTCGATATCTTCAATGCCCCACATGTACTGCGATGCAGCATGCATAAGACAATTTCCATCACCTGCAAAAAAAGAAAGAGTGCATTATTTTCAAATGGCTACTTAAATAAAATGCCACAAACCTGTGGGACATAGAATTACACTGCACATATGCATATTCCCTGTGCACTTCTCTCTAAGCCTCAGACAGAAGGGTTATAAAGAAGGAGAGCAGAGTTATGGTCTCTGTTCAGAGACAGAAAGAAAAAACTCCCCTCCTTACTGGTTTTGTCTCTGTACCAGTCCAAGTTAAGCTGTCATTCAGCAATGCCCCTTACCTATCTTACTTAACTTTGACTGATATCACAGACTAAATTTTGGGGTCAACTACAAATGTCAAACACAGCTGAAATAGCTTTTTAAACACAACAAAGTCATCTTAAATTTAAAAAACAAGATGTAAGTCATCCTCATCGGTGTTTATACAAATATATGCCCAATGGCATGGGGTTGAAAACCATTACGAAAATATTATAGTAACACCAAGCCTCACATCCCCTGATGAGTACTGCTTGGCACTTGGCAGTGCTTGATGGAGGAATTGTAATAAAAAATGAGACAGAGAGGGAGCGGCAGGTGATTTATGTAAAGCAATCACAGGAACACCTCTGACCTTCCTCTCAGAAATGACAGTGTGTTGGGTGTTTACATGTATTATTTAGAAGGCTATTTTTTGGAATACAAAATTAAAACTAAGTAAATGAAAAACAGTGATTCCATTTTCATTTACACAATCTCCTTGCATTAAAAAATTCCGCTTTCCAGGTAAGAAGGATTGTGATATTCTGCAGTTTCAGAGGGGAAACTGAGACTCAGAGGACTTAACTAACTTAATTAAAAGGTGTGACAAAAAATATGTCTTATGTCTGGGTTTCAAATTCTATCTCTAGCCATCTTCTTCAAAAGGGGATGTCTCCCCTGAAAGAGAGACATAAAGAATCATTACTGTCATATCCTCAGATGCAAAACTAGGTCTGATGTTTACTACAGTGGTAAACAGATTCACCCAATGCTAAGAAACCACAGCAATTTTCTTGGAATAGAAGACATCAACCCTGGTAAAGCTACTAGATTTTTCTCATGTGAAAAAAAACCCAAACAAACCCACCCAAAGAACTCCCACAAAGGAATTCAACCCAGTTTGCCACACACATTACCGGTTCAATTACACCACTGTGAACACTTTTGCTACTTACTCTGTGAAATTGCAGAGAAAAGCCTACAACAGACTCCAGTTCCTGAATAAGATATAATTTGAAATCTACCCAATGCTTCATAAATTGTTATGGGATTGGTGAATATCAGGTTCCTGCAACTGCCTTCTGGTTTCTGAATGCTGTCTTGCAAAGCTTACTTCAATTCTGCAGGGTACTTACTTGAGCTCAAAAATCAGGGAACAACAAAGAAGACAGAAAAACTGACTGGGTTTCCTTCTGACCAAGAAAGATGACATATTAATCCCATTAAAATTTTCCCTTTGCAAAATCTAGAGCAAAGATAAGATTAAATTTTTTCTCTCTCTGAGAGCTCACTTTCGGTTCTTTATTGAGAAGCACTGCCCAAAATTCCTTACACAGCACTTGGAATTCCCCCACACCGTTTGACTAGCAATTGAGCAACAGTTGTACTTTTTGTTCTGCCGGGTGCAGCGTAGCCTCCCTCGGACTTTCCCAGGGGGTGTGGCTGGGCGAGCTGGAATGACTGCCAATTCATTATACAAGTGAAATCTCTACAGCCAATAGATGCTGGAATTTTTTAATTAAAAAAAAAGAAAAAACCCAAACAGTTTCGATTTTTGTACCTCCTACCGCTTTCCTTCTATCCTCCATTCAGATGTCTGCAAAGAAATACGTGGTGATTCAAAACAGCTTTTTAATTAAGAAAACCCCACCACTCCACAGATTCACGAACGTATTAGGTAAAATATACATCAAAAGATCCTGTAGGAGATACTTTCTCTGTTTTCAACAACTACAGCCTTAATCACAAAAAACCCCAGAATTTTCTGAAGAAAGCCCACTGTTGACTGAAAGAATTAACATTTTTCTCCCACATCTGTAGGTTAAGCAGCTGAATGTTAAAAGAAGTATTTTTCATGCCACATGGGAGAAAAAAAAAAAGTTATTTTCTGGAATAACACAGGGCTTCTCCAAGCTTCTGCACTTCTTTCAGAGATCCTCTCCTACTGTCCAATCCACCTTCTTTCTCCTGCAAAGGTCCTTCAATGCAACTACTTTGCATAACCCACAGGTTTCCAAAGGCACTCCTACTCATGCTCTTAATGACCCCGAAGCACTGAACTGAAGCAAAGTTCTTCCTCAGCACAGTGTATGGGGATACCACAAACTGAGTCCTCGCTTTGCCTTCCCTCAACCTGCCCTAGTATTTCAGCATCTCATATACTGGTACGCCTGATCATGGGTGGGATCCAAGTCCCCACTACTCCCACGTGTAACACTGGCCGATGGTCACGAGACAAAGAAAGAGGTCAGTGTTACTGAATAGAATGTGGTCACCACAAGGGTCTGTCCAGGCAGCGTTAACCCCTGCAGGATTTGTATTAACAGGAGATGGGGGATTCTAGAACTGTTACTCTTTGCCCTGGGCAAAAATTGTCCACATTGTCCATTGTCCTAGAAAATCTGTTACAGTGAAGTTTTTAAGATGCAACCCTTGGAGTGATGTTACCTTCCCAGTACCTGCAAAGCGCTGCCTGCCCTAGCTGCAACTCCAGTCCTTCCAAAGCTCAAGATTCCATGACTTCTGTGCACACCCCTAATAGCAGTCATGAGAATTTCACACCAATGCAGAGGCAGCCCAAAAAGCCCACCAAAAGGTCAGTGCCTCTACAACAGTTAGAGACACACACATCAGGATCAGGCTTTAGGACAGGGCAGTGAGATCTACTCAGTGGGTTTACTTTTAGGGCTTCTGTACAACACAGCTGTGTACATTCAGACTGAGAAATATGGCAGAACTTGGAAAGGGAATAATGTGGAAGGAAGATAAGGACAACATGTATAGAAGCAGATATGAAAAGAAGCAACCACAGAACACAACATGGACTTCAACAAGGCTGCAGGTCCACTACACCCAGCGTTTCTATAACTGCTGTGATCTGCTCCTTGAGCAAAGAATATGTATTTTCCATCTTCTTCAAGTCCTCACTGTCCCAGTCTATTCTTCCTGGTTAGGAGCAACCTGTGCTGTAAGGAATCCTGCGTCCAAGTTTGCAGCTGCGTGACTGTAAGTCATAGCCATTACTGAATCTTTCCTTCACTGAATGTGAAATGCCCGGTGACTCTTATAGTCATGTGCCAAGGTTTCCTGCTCAGGACTGTGGACAAACATAACCTATTCAGGAAATCTTGGCACTACTGCTGTGCCTCTTCATTCGTAGCACTTGATGCAATACACACACAAAGTAACCCAAAAGCCAAGTCCTGAAACCGGCACTGGCTGTTGAAAGAAAAGGGCACTGCAAACTTTGTGTTGCACAAAGATGGATGTCAGTCACACACATGGGAGTTACCGGGGGGGCCCTGAAGGAAGGCAAGAGCTGGCAAACCCCAGCAGGTAGCTGAGGATGAGGGAGCAGCCCCAGTGCGGGGTGCTGACCCCAGGGACAGCAGTGTCACGTTCCCAGAGGCTCCATGTTCTGAGTGCTATTGCCGTCACTGTTGTTAAAGCTGGATCAGCAAGCAAACCCTGCCTGCCAGCAGGGCTTATTTGAAGGATATTAGCTTCTGCTAAATATACATGGGAATGCATCCCTGTCACTCAAAGCATCTGAAGGCTCCTCTTGCCTGGCATTAATGGATGTTTGGTGCTTCCGACGAGGCAGCCAACATGTAGCAGTCAGATTCACGGGAAGGCGATGGGTTCCAAGTCAAGTTTCCCTGCCTTGTTCTTGACTCTGAAGTGCCACAGGTTACTGACATTATGAAAATATCTGTGAAACTTCCACAGTATGCACATACTGTGGTATGGGCAGGGGTCTGCTACAGCCTCAGGACAGTACAGCATGTGGAAAGAATTTTAATTTACAAAACTAAGATTAAAAGGCAGCACATTTTTAAAGCCATGTGCTTCTGCTTCAGTAATGTGAACTCAGATGCTATTAATAAAGATGCTACATTTGTATAACCCGTTTCACTGCGCGTGCAAAGACCTGCTCATAACTTACCATTAGTCTTCAAAGGAACAAGTCTCCGAACTTCCCTGCACCAGTTGAGCTTCCTCTGGCGCTCCAGTGAAGTCTGGGTAGCCTGGTCAGTGAGAGACTTCTGAAGCATTTCCCGAAACTGGGGACAAAACTGGCACATTCTGAACATTTCTATGGTGTATCTGTGCATAGTCCTGAAGTGGTGAATTATTCCACTGGGAGGTTTGACTAGATCCTCAGGTGTCCTCTCTCTGATCTTCATAGCCTTCAGCATATTGCTCTGATACAAAGCTTGAGGAAGGATGTGCTGGCCAGCCATGTTTCTAGAAGACATCTGAAATAAAAAAGGATCCTTTTATTGGCATGTTACTGTCCTTATATCATGGTGCTATCACTTCTGCAGAGATTGAGAAGGCACTTTCAGGGGCGGCGTTCTGGATGCAGTTTGCCTAAAACAAGCACAGACTGGATGCAGTCCAACTGAGCCTTTCATAAATAATGTTTGTTTAAAGCTCATATTCACTAACTTTTCTGCATTACTCAGATATAGACAGCGATCAGCTTATCCCACTCATTTGCTGATATAATTTACTGTGATATTAACGAGGATTTATTCATAACTAAGGATACTGCATCATCATTCAAAAAAAAAGCATTTAAATCAAAATAAAGATAAGAGAAGGCAAGGTCAAGGGAAGGGAAAATTATCCTGGAAACTTAACTCAGTGATAATTGCACAGTGTCATCCCATATGCACTTGCTGAATTTCAGCACATTTCAAGCTCTTGCTTTGATAGTGTGCCAAAAAAAAAGCAGATAATGACCATTCAGATTTCCACAGCCCAGACATTCTGAGAAGTAATGGTCAGTAGAGTACAGAAAGAGCTCAAAGAATTGCAAGCTGTGCTAGTACTGGTCCCATACTTACAGAGGCCAGATATGGTAGATGAGGAATTTGTCACTCGAGGACAGACTTAGGCTACTTTTCTTGAGGCTCTTTGTGTTTTGTGAGTGGTAGAGCTACAGCACAGAGGTGCTTGTGCCGTGTGTGGGGGTGCAGACTGCAGTGCCACTATTACTCAGTGGTAAGTCAACAGAGCTGAAAAAGCATTTCCATTTGGCTCAAAACCCCCAATATCTTTCCACAGTAGGACATGTAATGTTTACTGCCCTGCATCCCTTTCTTCAGTAACTCTGGCCTCATGGGGTACAGCAGGAAGAACATAAAAAAAGAAACCCATAACCTCAAACCCTCCACACTCTATGAAATACTTATTTGGAAGACACTAACTATGTGGCTAGTTAGAGCCAAAGGTAGGGACCACATCCCTCAAAACTCCCGTGCATTACAGTAAGAACAACAACAACAATAACCTGTTTTTACATGGAGAGGCTCTCCATGCTGTCCACAAACATTCTTGCTTTGTTTAAAAACAAAGCAGTTTGTATCAAGACAAATAAAAGTATGCATGCCTAACATGTTTAGAGTATAGCTAGTCACATTAGGAGAACCCACCATGGTAATTATGAATCTAGGGACAAGCATCAAGTCATACTCGTATATCAATCTCTGGACATCAAGGACAGGGAAACAAGAAGCAACTAAAAATTGTTTATGCAACTATTAGGAAGTTTTCTCATGGAGATGGGAGTCAGGAGGCACAGGGAGAGGAAGGAAAACTCCAGTCTGACAGACTGACTAGGAAGGCATTCCCAGGTCTATGGAGGCAGAAGACCCCTCTTGCACAGAAGGACTTCAGCACCTCCTTCCCCACAGGGAAACAGTTCCTCGCTCCTCTTCACCCAGACACTTCCATTGACAACATCCACCTCCAAATGCCCAGCCAAAGCTTTGGAAAAGACCCTCTCAGGGTGAGAGGGGACCTCAAACTCCAGGTGCCAAGAGCTAATCTCTATAACCTGAGAACCAGCTGATGGAGAGATTCAGTGGACATCCTGACAAGCCATAAACAGAGGCAGATGAAACAGGCGATGCTACAAAGTCCTACTTTAGGGCAATGTCATTCACACACCCTAGAGCACAGAGCTGTCACATCTTGCAACATATGGAAAAGCTTTCCTTTACGTAATAGAGATGGCATATTCTAATCATTCCCCCATCAGCATACAGCCTTAAAATGAAAATAACACATTTTCTCATCCACTCTCCTCACCAATATAGTTTTACACATGCTATTTATGTAATCCTGTATTTAAATGTATGGATGATTCTAAAAGGGAAATATAAACAACCCCATACTAATCTGTATAATAACCACAGCTCTACTTTGCTCTGAGATGACCAAAATACTGAATTCCTTACTTAGTAGAAACATTGAGTCAACGGGATTTTTTTTACACGAATAAAGACTAATCACATGACTAAGCACTACCGGCATGGACCCTTGAAATGGTTATTTCCAGCTTTAAGTAACAAAAGGTACTGAATTTACAGAAGCACTCACTGAAACAATATTATTCGATACTATGTTCTACAGGCATTTCTTCCCCTCCACACGTGGAAATTACTGCCTATGCTATTTACAGTCATAAATGTCAATCAAGGCAAAAGCCAACCAACCCTTATTTTCAAAATCAATGTGATGAAACAAACATAACTCAGTAGCCATCTAAGCTGGAGATTTAAAAGTAGAAAACTGAGCCACAGTTTTATTATTTTATGGTCTATTGTGCTTTGTTGTGTGCTATGCTACTTTAACCTTCTGACAAGTAATGACTAGGAATTCCCAGAAAAGAACAGCTGTAAACAATAATTAGAAACAGCATCCTTTCCAAACGTGAGGATGCTGGGCTCGGGGAAGCTGAATACTGTTCTGAGATCTGCCAACAGTTTCATAAAGTTATTTTAATTTTCTGTCCTCTATCGGAGAAAACGGCAATTTTAATAAACTTCTCCATAAAGTGCTAAACCTTCTAAAATAAACACGCTTAATACCTTTTAAGCCCCCATACATTTTTCTGCCTGGGTCTTTGCTCGGTACAACCCAAACATAGTATTACTCTTCACCAAATCAGAAGATGAAGACCGAGGGTCTTTTAAATCCCACAGGACTGGTTTACACACAGTAAGTGTTCCGCGTTCTTAACTCCCTGACCTACTGCTCTGCTGGAGGCTGGGTATGCACGGTGGAAAGGACACAGTACGGCCCGCCAGCTTCCCAGGAGAAGGAGCCCGAAGCCGCAGGGCGGATCTCCCCGCGGCCG